>PVLA01019331.1:0-12497 GCA_004027455.1 Hydrochoerus hydrochaeris
GTGTATATCTTATTTTCAAGATTCAAGCTAGTCTAATGAAATCAGGTGAAATATGGTGGTCAAAGCAGTAATTAAATTGTCTTCTATATTTTAGTACCTTATTCTGTTACCAGATCTCTTTTGCTATCAAAGGAAGCAGCTCAACAGCAGAGATTGAATATTCTGATTACCATGAGGCATTTGAACCTGTTTCAGAGGTTGGAGAATAAAAAACACACGTGAAGCAGCTCATATGGCAGAAGAAAATTCTGAGGACAGTGCACAATCTTCAGAATTCTTCATAGGTTTGGCTTCTATCAAATACTCAAGACCGCATGCTTGCAAGGCAGGCTCTTGTGCCAATGAGCTAAATCCCCAGGCCTACATTAAATGTAAAAAGGGAAATTTTGATAATCTCAGTCAGTAGTTGAATTTGTACATATAAATAGATAATTGGAGTCATATTTAATCATTAACTCCTAATAAATCTACTTGTTCATAGAGTAAGAAAGGAAACCCTATATTATAAATTGATATATTCAAAGGTTTAAAATATTTCACATAAACTTTAAAAATGATTTCCTTTACATCTAAATTCTCATGGTTGTAAACATTTACAAATAGAAGAAAAATAGTAGCTAGTGCAGGCCAGAGAAACAGTCAACTATGCCCCACATGAGCCTGCCAGCTGCCATAGGGACTATGAGCCAGCACAGGCCAGGAGAATCAGCCAGCCAAGTTCCCATGTGTCTGCCGCTATTGGGGGAGTCTCAGTGTAGTTCGTGTGTTTGAAGAAGTCAGCCCCATACTCCACCGCCTCCCCAGGAAGCTAGGTTAGAAACCCAGGTGCTGATCCAATTCCCTGCACTAAGGTAGGGAAGGCAACACAGGAAGCATCTGGGGCCCAACTGGCTCATCCAGTGGAACCCAAGAAAATGCCAAGATGAGGGAACAAAAAGCAATCTCAGATGTCCAGCCCACACAGAACAAGTCTGGGAGTCATAGACACTGAAGAAAATGGAAACCATGCACCTGAAATTTCTGAAAGGACAGCAACTGAAGTAAAGAAACAATGTCATGAGGCTATAAAACTAACCACAGATATAATATCCCAGGTAAGAGAGGAAATCAGAAACATAATGAAAAAATTGCTGAGCATATCTAAAGAAGATATAGATTAAAAAATAGAGGAGCTTAGGAAAATGATGGAAACTTTAAATGAACAATATAGGAAAGAATTACAATGCATGAAACAGAGTCAAAGAGATATCCTGGAAATTAAAAATTCCATTGAAAGCTGGCAAAACTGCTTGAAAGAAACTGAAGATAGACTTTCAGATCTCGAAGACAGGATTGCAGCTAGCAGTTGTGAAGGGAAAAACCTCCTAAAAATAACAAAGAACCAGAAAATAAAAATTCAACAGTTACAAGACATTGCAAAGAAAAATAAATTAGACTAAAATGTGTCAACAAAAAATCAGGAGTCAACACAAATGACTTAAAGTGACTATTTACTGATCTTATAGCAGAAAACTTTTCAAGCATGAGAAAAGGAACAGGAATACAGGTAAGCAAGACATATAGAACTCAAATTAACCATAACCAAAATAAATCTATTCCCAGACATATAACAATCAAGATACTAGTAATTAAATGGAAGAACAGAATATTAAAGGTTATTAGAGAAAAGAAACAAATCATCTATCAAGGAAAACCCATTGAATCACAGTAGGCTTTTCAGCACAAACCATCAAGTCAAGAAGAATTTGGAGTGAAGTGTTTCAAGTTCTAAAAGAAAACAACTTCCAACCCAGATTGATGTACCCTGCAAAACTATCTTTCAACATTAATGGAGAAATAAGATACTTCCATGATGAAGCACAACCGAAGGAATTCATGACCACCAAAACAACCCTATAAAAAGTATCAAAAATATTCTAGAGAGAGATAAAGATGATGATGGTTCCAGGAACAGCAGCTGATTGGGATCACTGAGCGGGCCAGGCAGTTGAACAGAGGAGAAATATGGGAGGCCATCATCAGGAGGATAGCATGGCGGACATAAGCCGAGTATGTTGGTTGTAACCATTAGTGTAGATGGTCTTAATTCACCAATATTAAGAAACATGGGCAGAGTGGATCAGGAAACAGGATCTATCAATATGTTATATGCAAGAAACACATTTGACTTGAAAGGAAATTTCATGGACTGAAGGTTGGAGAAGAGTAGACAATGCTCACTGATATGAGGACCCAGAAAATAGCAAGGAGAGCTTGCCCATCAATCACAGAATGGATAAGAAAAATACAGCATTTTATACAACGGAAAGCTACTCAGTTCTAAACAAGAATAATCTTGAGGCTCTTGTCGGTAAACAGATTCAACTTTAGATCATGCTCATGAATGAAATGGTTTGGACTCACGTGTGAACATTGTGTAATCTCCCTGGTATGAAAATCTGAAGGAGTTAGTAGACTCAAAACATACAACAGATATTGTGAAAGTGAAAAGGGAGAAAATGATCAAAAAGGGAATATGATAACTACTGTTAATTTTCTATTATCTTGCTTTGAAATGCTGTATCATTTTCATTAATTTGTTTTGTGTGGTTTTATTCTGTTTTGTTTATTTGATTCTATATGTGTAATAGTATGGGCAACTATTTTGAAGATAAGCATATAGTATGGTAGCCATTGTTGATTTTCTTTCTTTTTCTTCTTCTTCTTCTTTTTTTTTTTTTTTGTTTTGTACTGGAGATCGAACTCAGGACCTCACACTTCCCAGGCAGACGCTTATGCCGCTGAGCTAAATCCCCACCCCTAGTGTACCACTTTCATTGTTTTGTTTTGATTGCTTTTATTCTGTTCTGTTTTGTTTGATCATATTACATCTGGTATATGGGAAGCTACTTTGAAGATAACAAAAGGCATCATGGTAGCCATTGCTGATTTCTATTATCTTGTTCTGAAGTTCTATATCAACTTCATTGTTTTGTTTTGGTTGGTTTTATTCTGTTTCATTTTGTTTGATTTCATTTTGTTTAATTTTAAAATAAAATTTTTGTTTTATTCATGGTAAGAAAATATTATTAAAGTAACCAAGTATTTTACTTTGCTGGGTAGCTATTGCTTTTCTATATAATGGAAATATCTGATAGAGTCCTTTTTACAATACACTTTATAATATTTATATTTTCATTCTATGTGTAGTTTTTCCTGTGTAGTAAATAAGTTTATGTTCACCTTTACCCATATGATGCCTCATGAGAAGGCAAAATAGAAGCTACAGATACAAAAAAAATAAAAAAAGAGTAAGGAACTTTGCACTCTCTCTCACAGACACTGAGTGCTGGCAGGTAGAAGGCACCCAGGGACACTTCTCCTCCTGCTGTGACCCAAGCAGCCTAGCATCCCAGGGATGTCATACTCTACTCCAACCCTAGCTGCTGTCAGTGGACAATAAACATAATGTTTGGGCCACAAGAGAACAAGCCTATATCCATGAACTATTTTTTAAAGCTTTCTGTCAGAAACATATAATGTATTTCATAACTATTTCATAACTTTTTCTTCTTTCCTTCATTGTGTTTCTTCCTTTCTTTTCTCTCTCTCCCTGCCCTTCCTTTTTCCCCTCCCTTTCCCCTACACGTGTCTCTTTTTAGTTTCATTTGCTAAATTCTGTAATCCCACATTAAGCATCACCGTAATTTGCAAGCTCTTGTAATACAGCCAATGCTTCTTCAACAGCTCCTTCCCCAACCACACATTCTGGCATGCTCTCCTCGTCTTTATGAAGGCAGGACCTAATTTACTTTCTACATAGAGGTGTCCTGTTTTCCTCATGTATCCATTCTTTCTGTGTCTATTCTATGTTTAAACATTATTGTGCATGTTCTACATGCACATAATGTTTTTTAATCTTCTCCATTATATCATATATTTATATATATATATATATATATATATCATCTTGATTGCATTCCTCAAATATAAAATTGGTTTTATCTGTACTTAATAAAGAGAAACTCTTTTACTGAAGCTAGTTTTGTGAGTTAATTATCCAGTTCCACTGAAGATTTCAAGACATTGTGATAGGAATACCTATCCCTCTGCCATCTCAGCAAAAGCCTGATGTTTTTCTGAATCTCCAGTACCTGAAAATGGCTGTATTTCAAGTGAAGATTTTGCGAGTCAGAGTTAGGTAATTTGATAGTTAACCTTGCCAATCAGAATGGCTTGATATGCTGAGGAGATTTATAACACAAACTTCTGGATGTGTCTGGATGGATTATCAGGCATGAATGTGGGGACTTTGTAACTGGTAATTTGTCCCTTCCTCTCTGGCTTTTCAGTGCTTTGATACTCCTCAGACCTATTAGCAGTTCTCCCTTACCATTCCCTTCTACCATGATATTTCTCCCTTGGAGCAGTCAACCATGGGCTAAGACCCAAAACCCCAAAAGCGTAAGCTTAAAGAAACCCTTCCTCATTTTAGTAGTGTTCATCAGGTGCTTTGACCCATTAACAGAAAACTAACATAGATATTACACCTGTGTATTCAAAGAAAGGTAATTAAAATTTTCTTAGTCCTAAACCATTGTGTTGATATATTCCTTTTATTAAAAAAAATAATGGAGTGCTGGGAATTTAGCTCACTGGCATGAGCACCTGCTGGCAAGCTCAAGGTCATGAGTTCTATCCCGAGTACCCCCCCCAATAACGGAGGAAAAAAAATCTGGCTTATTTCCAAAGATTTGCCTTGAGAGAATACAACAAAATAATGCTTATAAGTAAACTATCATCCATGAGGTTTGTTAATTTTGTTTTTGCTGCTATCAACATAGCACTGTTCTTTAAGGTCCCTGCTAAGATAGCTTTCCCTAGAGGAGTTAAATTTTAGTTTGTGAATCTAATCACAGATGATGTATCTAAACAACTTGTTCAGAACTCAATCTTTAAGTGATAAATACATGAAAATGATTAGGAAACAGCACCTTTCAAGTAGTTTTATATTATTTAACATTGAATTTTTCCCTAGTTTTATATTATTTAACATTGAATTTTTTTCCAAGAGAGAAAAGAGGTATCTTTTTTTAATTTAAAATGAATAATTTGTGTCCTTGAGGCTTATGTGAGGCAAACTGGCTTTCCTGCACCACTCATTGACCAAGATCCGAGTCTACTGTGAGACTTCTGCACATTCCATCCCACATGGTTATGCCTTGCAGCCACTCAGCAGCTCAGTGACTGAGAGACGAGGCATGATTATGTGTTACAGGAAATACCAAGTCAAGCAAAGGATGGAAAAGCACAGAATAGACCACAATACCAGGAGGCACAAAATCCATTTAAAATATTAGACCGCAAATTCAATCACATTCTGGCCACAGTTATGTTGCATCATTAAACCTTTCCAATTAAAATATGATTACCCTTTCTAAACCAAGGTTTCTTTAATTATCATTCAATACAAGGGACCCTTGTTTCATATGTACACAAAACAATATATTCACTAAGATAGCTCGATAGGAACAAGTCTAACTTACATGTCTGGAAATTCACTAATGCTTTACTCTAATTGGCTGAATACTTACTTTTATAACTATGAAATTATTTCAATCACTGGTAGTTTAAACTGATGAGTAAAAGTTAAAGAAATTCTACTTAATGTAGAATACGAGTTTTAAATCTTTCTAAAACAAAATGATAGTTAAATCACAGTGTTTGGTATGCAAAAGATACAATCACAGATTAAAAACAATAAACTGCTTTTGTAAATTAAGTTTTAGGCAAGAGCAATGCATAGCCCCGGGACCGATTAAAAAAAAAAAAGCAATGCACAGAACATTTATTGAATTAAAATATTCTGATTTTTCAATAATATATGTTTATCATAAAAGCATTTTGAATACAGTATATAATTTCTTAATAGTAATATTGAAATGCTACAATCAATTTTTTCAAGTCATGATCATGATTTTATTTACAGCTTTGATAAACATGTTATTTAGTAAGTCATCTCAGATATGTGCTTTTCTCTGGGCTGTGGCATTTGCTTGCTCATCCCTCTAATTTCTTTCAGTGTTCATAGTCCTTTTGCTATTTTTGTACCTCCATTGTCCCAAATCAAAGAGATTATTATAGCATTACTTATTCGATTTTCAGCATCTGAGTTTTCTGCCACCATCATTTCTTTTTAAAGCAGAAGCCAAAGTGAAGAGGAGAAAAGTCCTTGAGATAGATTCATACCTCATGAGAATCATTTCATCTTATCAAAAACAGGCTCCTTTCCCAATCTCTGCCCCTCTCTAAGAATCTTTATTTCACTGATGGATAGCCACTGGGGTGGATTACAGGCAGCCAGCTATTTAAATGCAATAGCTTTACTCCAATTTCTTCAGACTCCTAAGGCAACTTGCCATTTATCTCAAAACCAGATTTTTTTAAAAGTTAACTCTGCATGCTCTTTAGTTCCAGTCTTTTGACAGCCCCCTCAAGGAGCTACCAGTCTAGGAAAAGTATAATATCAGTTTTAGTATAAAACATTCAAACACTATTTAATAAAGATGGAGATATAAAAAAGATATTAGATATACAATTAGTAATAAAACTTAACAAAGCTAATATTAGGAAATTTTGTCTTCAAGTACAAAAGAATTTTCTTCATTGCTAATATCGTTAGGACATTTTTGTATTAGTATTTTAAAATCAAATCTTGCTCTGATTAAACAAATTCTTAATCACCATTGATGTTTTTGTTATACATGGGGCATCAGTAACAATGCAATCTATGAATGAAGCGGAGAAGCCTCAGGGTAATATCTTTGTTCGAAACTAAGTTTTGTGGGGCACTGGGAAATTCATTACTAACAGTCAATGCAAATTCTGGTTTCACATTATATTGATCATTGTTCTTTCACAGAGGTAGTCTTAGTTTCAAAAGATGAGATGAGGCAAAAGGAAAGGATAATAGAAAAGCAATGAATGATTTTTCCTAGATGATGAAATATCAAAATTTTATTTAAATGCAAGACCCTTAGAATACAAATTTAAATTTTTTCTGAAAATAAGTAGTCATCCAAACTCTTCTAAACTTTACAAATTAGAGCTTTGGCCTTAAAAAAAAAAAACTGTTATGTGTTGCAAATTTGACCTACAGTTAAATTTTCCTCAATTCATTTATTCTTTTATTCATACAACAAATACTTGAGCTATGCAAGAGATTGATATCTCTCATCAAGTAGCTTACAACCTAGAGAAATTCACACGTATATATGTTAAAGATTGTACAGGGTTTAAATGTAACCAGAAATCTAATGTATGCTCTAGAGCCTATGACTCACTGAAATTATTTTCTGGATTTTCTCATGAAGCCGGTAGCTCAGATAATTGCGAATGAAATTGGTTTTATTAGTGCTTAAGTGAGCATCTTTAAATAGTATGTGCCCATGTTTCCATTAGTCCCCTGGCATCAGCTATGAAATTATTTTAGCAGCATTTTAAAAAGGACTATTTACAAAAGGATGGGCATAGTATAAGGAAAATTAAAAGAGACAATTCCATTTTCACGGAGGTATTCTATTGTAGATAGCAATGGGTTATGTAAGGAATAGACCATGTTATGGCCTCTTATCTGGACATCTCCCCAAGCCTCAAGCATTCATAGGTGGGGATTTTCAGAAGTGGCTGGATCTAGGGAGTGTGAATATGGTTTAAGGGTATGTGAATATGGGTTGAGGACATATAATTGGTTTATTCCACTAATCGGTTTAGTGCTCTTTTAGCTGTGGGTAATGGGAAGCCCCACCCTGGATGTGGGAGGCACCAGTCAATAGGTTTGTGGCCTGGATGGAATACAAAGGGAAAGAAAGAAAGTAGGTTTGCAGCTTCCTGCCTGTCCTGCCATGGACTTTTTCTCCCTATGATGCCCTTCTGCCATGCCACCCTGCTTTGGAGCCAGCTGACTATGGACTGAAACTTCTACAAACTGTGAACTAAAACAAACCTTCCCACCTTGTTTATGTTGGGTATTTTCTCTCCACAAGAAGGTAGTAACTAAGACAGTCCTCTTTTATCAACAATTTTACTTCTCACAATTTCGGTTGCCCATAGTCTCCTGTAGCTCAAAAATATTAAATGGAAAATTCCAAAACCAATTTATAAATTGTAAATTGTGTACCAAGACGAGTATGATGAACTTTCATGACCTTCCACCGTGCAGGAGAATCACCCCTTCCTTTAGCATATCCAAACCCATTCAGGCTTCACATACTTCAGTTTCTCAGTTGCCCTGTTAGCATTAAATAAACTGAAATGATGTATCAGTGTTTGTTTGCAAGTGACAATAATGTGGAATAATAGTGATACTGACCATTTGTACATATCAAAGAGAAGTTTCAAAATGTTTCCTTCATGACAATATAAATGCACAATGAAATAGTTTGAAAGTGAGATCATATTCACAAAATGTTTATTTCAATGTATTGTTATAATACTTCTACTTTTTTACTAGATACTGTCAATTTCTTACTATGATTAATTTATAAATTAAACTTCTTCTACATATAAATGCACCCCCCAAAAAACACAAGTAGATACAAGGTTCAATACTATTTGTAGTTTTAGGTAAAAGTCTGAGAGACATTCCATGTGAATTATAAAGCATTGTTAAACTAGATATTTGGACCAACTGAAGTTTTGTTGCTGTGACCACTTTATCATAAAATACCTTTTTGAGGGAGAATGTATTTTGACTCATGGCTTCAGAGGTTCCAGCAAGTGGTCAGCTCACTCTGTTGATTTTAGGTCCTTGGCGGGGCAGATACACCATGCTTGGATGATGTGGCAGAGGAAGGCTGTTTATGGCTACTGGGAAGGAGAGGGATGGCATGGGCAAGAGGAAGGGCAAGAGTGACACCGCACCAGAGGTCCTAGGACCAGATATAGGTCCCAAGTTCATGGCTCTGTGATTGACTAAACTAAAAGTGCTGGAAACAACCACCCTTTGTCTCCATTCCCTCCTAGCAATGCCATTAAATTACCATCTCTTCAAGTGGTTGTTCCAGGGTTGAAATTGGAGTACTCATGTCCAATCACTTCCGGAACTTCCATCTCTAAACACATAATATTTTGTAGGATATTATATTTAGAGACTATAATGATGGTGAATTTGAAGAGGCACCGATAGGGGATAAGGTGTTTGGTGGCATCTCATTCATCCAAGTGGTTCTATGGTAAGGACAGAGGGGAAAGTATGGTGATGAACTTTGCTTGTTTCCCTCTTTGCCAAGCACAGGCCTTTAAAGACAGAGAGAGGAGCAGAGATACAGAGAACAATGCTTACATAGAGCATATGTACATAGAAATTGCCTTTCTCAGCAGACTTTTATACGTATGGCTTTCACTCTGTAAAATAAAGGATAGATTTCTGATTTCCTTGTACATTCTAGCTGTGTACTACATGCTCAAACACCAGTTTTCAACTTTTATGGAGTTCTTAATACGAACCATTTTTTACCCTGCAACTTTCTTCTTTGGGATTGGAAAATGCTGATGGCCATTAATTACTACCATCAGAAATTTAACTGCTTCAGCAAACTGTAAACCTAAACCTAGCCATGAGTTCAAGAAAGGAGTAAGAATAAATGCCAAGGAGGAGGGTTAGGGCTTTGTGTCTTGTAAATGTTTAGGTTTCAGTTGCACAACACATTTTCTGGGGCTCTTGGCTATTTCTCTCCCTTGCATGTTCTTAGTCTCTCCATCACACTGAGTGTAAAAAAAAGGAAATCCAAGTATTTACATTCTCTCTCTTTCTTTTTCTCTCTCTCCCCTATCTCCTACTTCCTTAGCATCCACAGACTGCCTGCAGGTACTTCAATACTTAATAAATCCACAGCTTTCTGTGGTTGCCCCAGGCCAAGGAACCCTGACTGAGTTTTTAACCTGGTTTGATGCCTCTGGCGCCTTTGATTTTCTTTTGCTATTAGGGTTATCTTTCAAAGCCTTAGCTTTCACATTCTGTTTCATTATCTTAATATTGCTTCACCCACTTATCTACATGCCAGGGTTCTCTTCCTAATACCAAAACCTGAAATAGTTAATTGCTTAAAAACCCTCAAAAACTTTTCAACACCTTGTATTTTCATTGTCTGTTTATCTGTCAGTTTCCTTCAAAATTCCTGAGTCTTTTTGTATGTGACAAGCAGCATAGTGGCAGGTCCTAATTATGTGTTTGACAGGATGATAAATTAATTATTTTAAAATCAGAATCTTGAAGATTTTTATAAGTATGTACTATAATGTAGTTCAGTTGCATTCTCTTTTAAGATAAATGGTATTGAAAAAGCAATAATGGACTATATTGTGAAAAATAATTGTGGGACCCTAGTTCTTTCAACTTAGGTGGTTCAGGAATTTTAATTTTATTTACTGCTTTAACATAAAGAACAGAAAGATGATTTTATATAAATTATTATTAAGAATTTTTAAATATTTTTTTATATATAGGGAACAAACAGGTAATAAATACATCATGTTTCTTAGCACAGATATTGAAGAGTGATTTTTTGAGGTCATCCTTAAAGATCAAAGAGTTCTATTCTGTAAATGACCTATGACCTTCTAAGACCACCCATATGTACACATTTAATTTCAAGTGGCATGGGATTATGCAGTTTATTCCATACAGGAACTGTTGAAGAAAGAATAGAAAACAAAAATACCTGCATGTTTGATGATGTCTTAGGAAAATTCAAGTCTTTGTGTAGGGGGAGGAGATTATAGGAAGGAAAAAGGATACAGTAGGGTCTCATTAAGCTTGCTAAAAGAGATTAATAGGAAATATTTCTAAGGGCAGCTTTTGCCTCTGCCATTAGGCTCCAGCAATTAGAAAGGCAAAGGTAAAGAAAGAGAAACCAGCACCAAGAATGTTCCAGGAAACACAATTAATTTAAGAGTTTACCAAAACAGATATGTAACAAAGAACAAGCTTTCAAAAGGCCAGGCTAACTGCCCCTACACACACAATAAAATACAAAAGAGACAAAGAGCAGCCACCTAAGGACACTTACGTAATATATTTATTTGTATAATCTCACTTTACCATCACTGTACCACTGTACGATACACACACATGTCCCCTTTACTTAATTTCTAACTCTTAGACTGCTCTTCTATGAGGATCCCTTCTGCCCACATTTATCCATCCCTCAGGAAACAAGGAATCAAATGGGCAGAAAGGATATACATGGAGGTACCCACGTTAGAATCCAAAACAGCCAGAGGTGCAACCAGATGGCAACGGCTTTGGAGTGCCTGCGTGGGGGATGGAAGAAATCTCTACACCTAAATAAAAAGGAGCTGAGCACAAACACCCATGGATATTGACTTTCTTGTACTTCTTACTCTCCCGGAGTAGCTGTCCATCTTCTTTCTTTGTGGCTCTTTTCCAAATGAACCCTGTTCTTTTGTTTTAAACTCTGCCTCTATAATTTATTGCTGTTGCCAAATTTATTATCCTGGTAGGAACCCAGTTGCTGTGTGTTCTAGCAGATCACAGGGATGGTGTGGTGTGGTGTACACACCACACACATTTGTATTAATGAGTAGCATGTCTCTCTCACACACGCTCATCAAGGCAAATACATTTCACAAACACATGTGTATTTTAGATAGATGAATTTAGAAACAGCTTTACATACCCATCTCTGTTTATCTTTTTCCTCTTAACAGACCATTAGTCTTATGTAACAACATACACAACTCATCTTCATTTTTACTACATGTGCATAAAGAAAGTATCAACAGTTTTCATAAAATTAGAAAGCACGTTGTAGACAAGAAAATCATGCGGGGCTGTACAATCATTGTTCACAGGAGTCACTTGCATGATATTGTTGCTTTGATTAACACTGGTACACACCCAACTGAAAGAGACCTAATATTCATAACTTTAGCAAAAACACAATACTAGGTACTCCAGAAACTCACACTTTAAAAAACTCAGTATTATTTCTATCATAATGCCATATATAATTATTTGATATAATTATTTGTACACATGTCTGAGAATACCCAAAATTGTCAGCTGCTCAATTGCAAAGACAATGGCTGGTTTACAGATATGTCTTAATGAAGGAAAATACACAGTCAGCATGTATTTGCAGAACAAATGCATAAATGAATGAAGGAATGATTGAGCTAGATTGTAACTCATAAGTTAAAATCATTTTATCAGGAAGTGTTCAATAGAGAAACAATAAATATATATTTTGGCTACTGGCTTTCAGAGGAGCCAGTAAATGATGAAAGCCTAAAGCTCACAGAGGAATGTGAAGTGAATCCATGTCAGAAAGTTAAATGTTTTAGCTCAGTGGCTTAAGCGACTGCCTGGCAAGTTGCGAGGCTGTGAGTTTGATCCCTGGTATGGAAAGAAAGAAAGAAAGAAAGAAAGAAAGAAAGAAAGAAAGAAAGAAAGAAAGAAAGAAAGAAAGAAAGAAAGAAGAAAGAAAAAAGAAAGA
>PVLA01019332.1:0-12494 GCA_004027455.1 Hydrochoerus hydrochaeris
TTACCCATCCAACATCTAGGTGTCAATCCAAAAGGCCTAATCCCTAACGCCTTATGGCAAATGGACGTTACTCATTTCAACGAATTTGGCAACTTAAAATATATACATGTAATAGTTGACACATATAGTGGTTTCATTTTTGCCACCCTCCAGACTGGAGAGGCTACCAAACATGTGATGGCCCACATGCTGTTGGCTCGCTCTACCCTGGGGTGCCCCCAACAACTCAAGACCGACAATGGCCCTGGCTATACAAGTGCTTCATTTGCTCAATTTTGTAAGTGCCTTAATATTCTTCATACCACAGGTATACTTTACAATCCTCAGGGACAGGGCATTGTTGAATGCGCACATCGTTCTTTTAAGTCCACTATAGATAAAATGAAAGGGGGAACTTGGTACCCTACTCGGGGGTCCCCCAGAAATATCCTTTCACATGCCCTCTTCATTTTAAACTTTTTATCCTTAGATATTTCAGGCTGCTCTGTGGCATCTCACTTTTGGCATACACAAACGCAAACACAGTTTGCCTCGGTATTATGGAAGGATCTGCTAACTAACACCTGGAATGGCCCCGACCCCGTTCTCATCTGGGGCTGAGGCTCAGTCTGTGTTTATTCTAGGCAAGAGAAAGGAACTAGATGGCTACCTGAACACCTCATAAAACAAATAGCCCTTCATCAAAAACTCTATGCAACGCCCAGGAATAATATTCTTTCCTGAGGCACAACCCCCTGTGTTCTCCTACAGATCTTCTCCCAAATCCTTATGGGCCATCATCGGACTCCTGACACAACTACACCTAACGGATGGCAATCCCCATCAACCCTGGCAGTGGACCATGGCTCGCTGGGATAATCAAAAGGTGGTTCAGAAAGAAACCACCTCAGAAAAACCTCCCTCTCTTCCATGTGGGGAGGCCTTTTTCCTTACATTGCCCCCTTATTAGGCCCACTGGCCACCTTGCTACTGCTTCTCACTGTAGGCCCCTGCATTTTCCAAAGGATTGTGACTCTTAAAAATAGGCTTGACGCATTCATGGCAAAGCCCATTCAGGTACATTATCATCAATTGGAGATGGCAGATCAAGAAACTTGGAGGGAAACAATCCCTAAAAATGGCCCATATAATGATGTGGGCCAACTGCCCTGAGGCACTGGACAGGCAGCCAGAGACGGGCAACTAGGACACATATGTTACGCCATCGGCCGCCTAAGACAGGCACAGGACCAATTGCTGTCCTGCAGGCCCATGACGGGTAAGGCCTGGTTGGGTTCATATGAAGAGTCCTTGACCTAAGACAGGCGCTGTCCCCATAGGACCTGCCATACTCCTGATTTTAAATATAATAAAGGGAGGAGATGGAGGGAGCACCCTAAGGTAATTGCCACTGTCCCACCCCTCCTGCCTGAGGGCATTCTGTGCTTCAGCCTACATTACCCATGATCCTCTCCTGCATTTAGCAGATATGATGAGGGCCCAGTCATGGTTACCCCATACCCCTACCTAGCAACAGCTTCCTGCCTCTAGCTTGTCCTTATTTAGATAGATCCTGCTCTCTAGCCAATCAGCAGACATGCAACGTGCTTACCATGCCCAGCTCCATGTTTCACCCCCTGCTTATAAAAACCCTGTGCCCTACATCAATAAAGGAGACTTCATTGGAAGCCCTCAGTTTGTCTCCGTCTCTCTCTCTCCTCTTGCCCATGTGCCCCATCCCCGTTCCCTCTCCAGGTGAGACCCACGGATTGATCCGAGGGCTGGATCATTCCTCTGCTCTCTTTTTGCCTATTAACACTTGAAAACCAAGGTAAATCCAAGGACTTCCTGAATAGAACACCAGTTGCAGAAGAAATGTACCAAGAAGTAACAAGTAGGATCATATTAAAATGAAAAGATTCTGTACTGTAAAGAAAACAAAACAATAGATTAAAGAGATAACCTACAGAATGGGAAAAAATGTTGACAGCTATTGCTCAGACTGCAAACAACAGCAAAAATATGTAAAGATCCTAAAAAGTCCTAAAATATTAGGACCTGAAAAATATTAGGACCTTCCCCAAACAAAAAGATACTTAAAAGTTACCAAGTGAAATGAATAGACACATTTCAGAAGAAGTACAAAAGGTCAAAACAAACATGAAAAAATATTCAGCATCTCTGGCCATTACAAAATGTACAATTAAACAACACTGGTATTTAATTTTACTCCTAAAAGAATGGCTTCCATCAACAAATCCAATAATAACAAAAATGCTGGGAAGGAATCCAGACAAAAGAAACCCTTCTACATTGCTTATGAGGATGTACACCAGCACAGTGACTATGGAAATCAGAATGGAGAGTCCTCAAAACTCTAAAACCAGAAATTTTTTCTGATCAAGTTATTCCATTTCTCAGTATCTTCCCCAAAGAGTCAAAGGCTCCTATGACAGTGATACATGCATACCTATGTTTATAGGATCATAGTTTCTAAGCCTAAAAGTGAAACTCTAAAGGAAATGTAGTATGCACAATAGAGTACCACTCTGCCTTAAAGTGAAACTTGAGTGACCCATGGTCATCTGGGAACTCACAGTGAGACCCACAGGGACTGATAATTTGTGGCCAGTGACCTGCCCACACCTAGGGACCTTAGGTGAAGTCCCTGGGGACTGGAAAACTGCATAGACCAATACATAGTCACCCAGGAACCCATGACGAGGCCTACGAGGTCTGGGAGTCTGTGCCCAGCAAACTACCCACACTCAGGAACTGTCTCAGGTCTGTGGGGACTGGGAGTCCAAGCCCAGTGACCCACAGTCATCCAGGAACCCTCGCTGAGCCCTGCAAGGATTGGAAATCTGCACCCTGCAACCCATCCACTGCAGGGAACCACCTCTGATACCTGCAGGGAGCCCTCCGTGAGGCATGCAGTAACTGGGAGTCCACCCTCAGAGACATACCATCTCTTAAGCCCACAGGGACCAGCAGACCACACCCAGAGACCCATAGCCATTGGCAACCCTCAGAAAGTCCTGCTGCCAGACAGGCAGCCAGTGCAGGAAGCAATCAGGACTTGGCATCTTACTGAATCAGAGGAACACAGGAAAATGCCAAAGTGAAATAACAAAATGCCATCTCAAACTTCCAGCCTATCTCGATTCAGTACAAGAGACATAGACATGGATGGAATTAGAAATACACACCTGAAATTTCTGAAACAATAGCAACAGAAGTAAAGAAACAACTCCAGGAAGCTGTGAAGGAAATCAGACCGGAAACAGTCTCTCAGATAAACACAGAAATGGTAAACATAATGAAAGAACTGGTGAGTATGTCCAAAGAAGACATAGATTAAAAAAATAGAGAAGCATAGAAAAATGATGGAAACTTGGAAAGAACAATACAGGAAACACTTAGAATACATGAAACAGATTCACGAGATATCCAGGAAATCAAAAATTCCATTGAAAGCTGACAAAACTGCATAAACGATATTGAAGACAGACTCTTAGACCCTGAAGATAGGATTGTGGCTAGTGATGATGAAAGGAAAGATTCCTAAAAATAACAAGGAATTACTAAATAACAATTTAACAGCTACAAGATGATGCAATGAAAAACAGTAGAAATTTGATAGGTGTCAGTGAAAAAGGTGACAACACAAACAACATAAAAAGACTGTTTGCAGAAGTAATAGCAGAAAATTTCACAAATATTCATAAACATTAACCAGATGTACAGATAAGTAAGGCATATAGGACTCCAATTAGCCATAACCAAAATAAATACATACCTCAAAATATAATAGTCAAGATCCTAGAAATTCAGCACACACACACACAGAATACTAAAAGCTGTTAGAGAAAAGAAACAGATCACCTATAAAGGAAAGCCTATCTCAACAAAAACCATCAAGTCAAGTAAAGCATGGAGTGAAGTATCTTAAGTACTAAAAGAAAACAACTTGTGACCCAGATTAATGTACCCTGCAACATTATCTTTCACAATTAATGGGGAAATAAGATACTTCCATAGCAAAGAACAACTGAAGAACTTTATAACCACCCAAACAACCCTACAGAGAGTACTAAAAGACATTCTAGAAAGGGAAAAAATGACCACAATTACACAAAACACAACAGAAAGAAACCACCAAGCAAGACAAGCAATTAAACCGAGAGAAAGAATAGGCAACCAACAACAGAGAGACGATATGACAAAGATAAGCCAATACATGTCAGTTAAAACTATTAATATAAATCACCTCAATTCACCAATCAAAAGAATCAGAATGACAGAATGGATCAAGAAATAAAATCCAACAATATGCTGTATACAAAGAATACATTTAACTCAAAAGGAAATTCATAGACTAAAAGTGAAAGGATGGAAAATAATATTCCATGTGACAGGAACCCAGAAAAAAGCAGCAGTAGCTAGTCTGTTTGCAGACAATGAACGTCATCCAAGAATGATCCAAAGAGATAATGAAGGTCACTACATACTAGTTAGGAGAAAACTTATAGAGGAAGAAATAACAATCTTAAATATATTTGCACCCAATATGGAGCATCTATATATGTAAGACAAATATTAATAGACATAAAAAACCAAATAGGCAATAATATAATTACAATGGGGGACCTTAACACCGCATTGACACAAAGAGAAAGATCAACTAGACAAAAAATAAGCAAAGAAATAACAGAATTGAATCAAACATGTAAACAAACAAACTTATTAGACGTGTACAAAGTGTTTCACTCAACAACATCAGACTACATATACTTCTTAGCTGCATGTGGGATGTTCTCTAATAGACCATGTACTAACCCACAGAACATGCTTAAGTAAATGCAAAGGAACTGAAATTATTCCATGCATATTATCTGACCAAGCAAAGTGAAATAGGAAATTTAGTGACAAAAGAAGCTATAAAAGCAGCATAAAGATGTGGAAATTAAATAGCACCCTACTGAACAACCAATTAAATTAAAGAAGAAATTTAACAGTATATACAATCAAATGAAAATGCAAATACAACTGGCTGGAATTTGTTAGGTACAATGAAAGCAGTCCTTAGAGGGAAATTTGTAGTGGTGAATGCTCATCAGGAAAACAGAATGAACACAAATAAAAAATTTAATGCTGCACCACAAACTTATAGAAAGAGTTCAAACACATCAACCCCAAAGTCTGTAGAAGAGAGGAAATTATTAAGACCAGAGCAGAAAATAACACAATTGAGACTAAGAAAACAATACAAAGAATTAATGAATTGAAACATCGGTTCTTTGAAAGAATTAATACAATTGATAAACCCCTTACAAACCTTCTCAAAAAAAAGAAAGAAAAAATCCAGTTTATGCAATAAAGAATGAAAAGAGTGAAGTCACTATAGATCCTGTGGAAATATAGATCATTAATACCTACTTTGAAAACCTTTTCTCTCATAGATTCAAAAACAAAGAAGAAAAAGATTCCTAGAAATATACAAATAACCAAAGCTGCATCAAGACAACATAAAACTTCTGAATAGCCCAATATCAGTTAATAAAATTGAAAATGTAATTAAAAACTTAGCAACAAAAAAGATCATGTCCTCATAGACATAGCTGAATTCCACAGGAAGTTTAGACTTGATTTAATATCAATATTCTTCAAACCCTGTAATGAAATTAAAAGGGAAGCAATTCTCCCTAATTCATTCTGGAACACAAATATTACCTTGATACCAAAATGAGAGAAAGACCCAACTAAAAAGGAAAATTTCAGGCTAATCACTCTAATAAATGTAGGCACAAAAATTCTCAATAAAATACTAGCAAACAGTGTGTAGGAAATTATCAAGAAGTTTATAAAAAGCTTTTGATAAAGTCCCACACTCAATGGTAAAACCCTAGAGAGAGTCAGAATAAATGATCTTTACCACAATTTGATAAAAGCCATCTATGGAAAAAATGATGAAAAACTGAAAGCTTTTGCTCTAAAATTAGGAATGAGACACTCCTATTCAATATAGTTCTGGAAACATTAATCAGCCTATTTAGACAAGAGAGAGAAATAAAAGGTATAAAGGTAGGAAAGAAAGAAGTTAATTTATCATTAATTGCAGATTACATGATACTCTACATAGAAGACCCCAAAACTCCCCCAACAGGCTTGTAGACCTAATAAGCAAATTTAGCAGTGTAGCTGTGTACAAAGCCAATACTTAAAAGTCAATAACATTTCTATACAAAGATACACCAACTCATTGAAAGAGAAATTATGGAAACCAAACCCTTCACAGCAGTGTCCAAAGAAATGAAAAAAGAATCAATCTAAGAAAGAAATTAAAACATTTATACATTGAAAATTACAGTATTCTGAGAGACTAATTTGAAGAGGAATTCAGAAAAGGGAGAGATATCTCTTGCTCGTGGATAGGAGGAATCAACATTGTGAAAATGGCTATATTTCCAAAACTGTTATACAGATTTAAAGCATTATCAGTCAAAGTAGCATTAGCATACCTAACAGATCTAGAGAAAACATTCCTGAAATTTGTAAGGAACTATAGGAGACCTACAATAGCAAAGGCAATCTTTGCAACATAGGCAAGGTAGGAAGCATCATAATCCAAGACTTGAAATTATACTACAAAACTGCTATAATAAAATCAGCATGGCACTGGCAAAAACAAACAAACAAATAGACCTGAGGATCAAGGGAACAGAACAAAATATGCAGACACAACTACAAACATATTCAGCCACCTTATCTTTGACAAAGGAGCCAAAAATATTCACTGGAAGAAAGACTGCCTCTTTAATAAGTGATGTTGACAAAACTGGCTTTCTACATGCTGAAGACATAAACTAGACCCATGCCTATCACCACCCACACAACTAAAGTCTAAATGGATCAAAGGTTTAAACATTAAAACAGAAACACTAAATCTATTGGAAAAAAATACATAGAAATCTCAATGACATATTGGTAGGCTGAGAGTTCATCAACAAAAACCCAACTTCATGGGAAGCACTTCCCAGAATCAACAAACATCATATCATAACACTGTAAGTGCACCCATGTTAATAGCAGCACAATTCGTAACAGCTGAACAACTGGAACAACTGAAATGTACATCAACTGAAGAATGGGTAAAAAAGATGTGGTATTTTTATATAATAAAATACTACATAGCCATAAAGAATAATAAACTTGAGGCTTTTATAGGTAAACGGATTCAACTGGAAGCCATACTCATAAGTGAAATAAATCACACTTGCATGTGTAAACACAGTATTGTGTTGCTTGTGTAAAAACTAAAAGAGTAAATAAGACCCAAAAGTTACAATAGATACAGTAAAAGGGAAAAGGAATGCTTACAGGGAATTTTTTTTGCTTGATCAGTCTTGCATGCCTGTATCTGGTAGCTGGAGCAATTAGTTTGGGGATAACATGCAATATAGAAACCATTGTTAAAATACTATCATGTTGTTTTGAAACCCTATATTGCCATTGGTTTTGTTGTTGTCCTTGTCATTTAGCTTTTGTTGTTGTTCTTGCTTGTTTGCTTCTTGACTTTTCTGTTTTTTCCTCTTTAAAATAAAAAAAAGAAAGATAAACTCAATGTCATTTGTAGGAAAATGGATAATGTACTTTGAGACCCTAATGTTAAGTGAAATAAATCATGAAATAAATCATGTTAAGTGAAATAAATATATAAGCTTAAATGTTGCATGATTCCTTTTACAAGATAATCCCAAAATATAAAGAGCGAAGTAAAAGGAAATAATAGGAGATAAAGAGATAGATCTTTTTAAATGGGAATGGGATAAAGAAAAAGAAGGAAGGCTTAGAGTGGGGAGGAAGAAAAGAGGAAACAGTGATTGAGATATGTTATAAACGTGTCGGTTCCTCAAAGAATGCAATTACTATTTACTGTAAATATGGTAATAAAATAAAAGCAAAATTAATGCATAAATATTGTTTATTATCATACATTCCCATAAACTAGTAGTTCTATTTCCTGAATACCTTTGAATTATACATTTATTTGTGTCAGAGTAAACAAGTAACCACTTTGATTAACAAATTTGATCCATAAAGCAAAGAAGTTGGAATAGATATTTTCAAAATCCTTTAGGGTCAGAATCCTTATAAGCTTTAGTTTAAGACTCATTTTTTTAAAATTTCTTTTTATTTAAAGAAAAAAACAGAAAAGGTGTAGGAATATTACAGAATTTCAAGAAAAAAAGGTAAACAGTAAGAAATCACAAGTTGATACATTACATATTGTTTTTTAGAAATAGTTTTTCAACTTACAAAATTAAAGCACACAAAGTGGATGCTCAAACAGTGAGAGTGCAAACAGATCTGTTCAACAATCCAACAAGAACCTAGAAATATGGTCATCAATCCCACACACCTAAACATACATGCAGCTATATCTTTTATAGCACTTCCTATTTCCTATTTTTTACAATAGCTATTACACATTTTTAAAATTTTATTTCAAGAGAAGAAAAAAAGCAAAAGAGAAAAAAAGGTAGCAACAATACAGAATTCTAAAAGAAAGAAAGAAAAAAAATGGAAATGGGAAAAAAACCCACTAAGAAATCACTTGTTTATAAATTACATATTGCCATCTTGGATGTAGTTGTTCAAGTTACATAGTTAAAGGATACATAGTAGACATTCAAACAGTGAGACTGCAAACAGATCTGCTCAAAGATCCAACAAAGATTCAGCAATTTGGGCATCTATTTTACACAATCAAACATACATGCAGTTATATCCCTTAGAGCACTTTCTTTTCCTCTCTTTTTTACAATAGCAATTACACATTTTGGTTTTATTACACATGTAGTTCTTATTTACTTTTTACACTAGAGACACCATATGATATTTATAAATATGATTCTTATTTATTTCACTAATAAGGATAGTCTCAATTGTCTCCATTTACCTATGAAGGCCTCAAGATCATCCTTTTTTATAGCTGAGTAATATTCCATTGTATAAAAAATGCCACATCTTTTTCCTCCACTCTGCAGTAAATGGGCATCTTGGGTGTTTCCAGGATTTAGCTATCACAAATTGTGCAGCTATGAACATGGGTGCACATATATCACTGTGATATGAACTTTCAGTTCTACTGGGAAAATACCAAGAAGGTGGATAGCTGGATTGAATGGGGCTTCCACTCCTAGTCTTCTGAGAATTCTCCATATAGATTTCCAAAGTGGTTACACTAGTCTGCACTCCCACCAACAGTGGAGCAGTGTTCCTTTTTCCCCGCAGCACTGCCAACATTTGCTATCAGTTGATTTCTTGATGGCAGCTATTCTTTCTGGAGTAAGGTAGAATCTCAATGTTGTTTTAATTTGCATTTCTCAAATGACCAGTGATGGTGAACATTTCTTCATGTGTTTATTTGCCATTTGTATATCTTTCTCTAAGAACTGTGTGTTCATCTCAGATGCCCATTTTTGGAGAGGGCCTTTCAATTTGGGGGCTTGATGTTTTTCAATTCTTTATATGTTCTGGACACAAGTCCTTTGTTGGAGGGGTTGCTGGCTAAAATTCTTTACTACTCTGTGGGTTTTCTTTTCACTCTGTTGGCGATTTCCTTTGAAGTGCAGAAACTTTTCAATAAGATGAGATCCCATTTGTTGAGTCTTTAAAGTGTTTCCCGTGCAGATTGCATTTTGTTCATGAATTCTCTGCCTACCCCTATGTCTCCAAGACTTCTACCTACCTTGTCTTCCAGTAGATTTAGGGTTTCTGTTTTAATATTTAGTTCTTTGATCCATTTAGACTTTAGTTTTGTGCATGGTGATAGGCTTGGATCTAGTTTCACTCTTCATCATGTAGAGAGCCAATTTTTCCAAAACCATTTATTAAAGAGACTATCTTTCTTCCAGTGGATATTTTTAGCCCCTTTGTCAAATATCAGGTGGCTGAGTGTCTTTGTAGTTGTGCTTGCATCTTCTAATCTGTTCCATTGATCCTCAGGTCTATGTCTTTGCCAGTACCAAGCTGATTTGATCACTGTGGCTTTATAGTACTGTTACAAGTCAGGAATTGAGATGCTTCCTGCCTTGCTTTTGTTACCTAGAATTGCCTTTGCTATTCTAGGTTTCTTCTGTTTCCAAATGAATTTTAGGAGTGTTTTCTCTAGATCTGTGAGGTATGTCAATGGTATTTTGATTGGGATTACGTTAAATCTGTGAAACAGTTTTTGGAGTATGGCCATTTTCACAATGATGGATCTTCCTAGCCAAGAGCAAGGAATACCCTTCCATTTTCTAATATTCTCTTCAATCTCCTTTCACAGCATAGTATAATTTTCAGCATATAGGTCTTTTACATTTTTAGTTAGGTTGATTTCTAAGTATTTCATTTTTTTACACATTATTGTAAAGGGCGATATTTCCATAATTTCTCTCAGTGAGTTTTTTGTTTTTGTACAGGAATGCGATGGATTTTTGAGCATTAACTTTGTATCCAGCTACACTGCTGAAATTGTTTATTACCTCTAGCAGTCTTTTAATGGAGTTTTTTGGGTCGTCTATATGGAGTATCATGTCATCTGCAAATAGTGATAATTTAACTTCTTCCTTTCCTATCTTTACTCCTTTTATTTCTCTCTCTTGTCTGATTTCCCTGGCTAGTGTTTCCAGAACTATGTTGAAAAGGAGTGGTAACAGTGGACATCCTTGTCTTGTTCCTGATTTTAAAGTGAAAGCTTTCAGTTTTTATCCATTTAGTATAATGTTGGCTGTTGGTTTGTATTAGATGGCCTTTAAAATGTTATGGTAGACACCGTGTATTCTGAGTTTCTGAAGGGTTTTTATGATGAACATGTGTTGGACTTTGTTGAAAGCTTTTTCTGCATCTATTGAGATGAACATGTGGTTTTTGGTTTTGGCTCTGTTGATGTGGTGTATTACATTTATTGATTTGCATATGTTAAACCATCCCTGCATTCCTGGAATGAACACCACTTGGTCATGATGTGTAATCTTCTTGATGATTTGCTGCATTCTATTTGCCAGTATTTTATTGAGAATCTTTTCATCAGCGTTCATTACTGAGATAAGCCTATAGTTCTCCTTTTTGGTTGGATCTTTCTCTGGTTTTGGTAGCAGAGTAATACTTGCCTCCAGGAATGATTTAGGGAGGATTGCTTTCTGCTCAATTTCATTGAAGAGTTTAAGGAGTATTGGCATCAAATCTTCTCTAAATTTCTTGTAGAATTCAGCTGTGAATCCATCAGGACCTGGGCTTTTCTTTGTTGGTAAGTTTTTAATTACATTTTCAACTTCAATAGCTGATGTTGGGTTGTTCAAAATTGCTATATCTTCTTGGTTGAGCTTTGGTAGTTCATGTGTTTCTAGAAATCTGTCCATTTCCTCTGTGTTTTCCACTCTATGTGAGTAGAGATTTTTGAAGTAGGTATTCATGATCTTTGGATTTCCATGGGATGTGTAGTAATTTCTCCCTTTTCAGTTCTTATTGCATGAATTTTGGTTTTTTCTTTCTTTCTCCTGAAAAGGTTAGCTAGGGGTTTGTCAATTTTGTTTATTCTCTCAAAAAACCAGCTTTTTGATTCATTAATTCTTTGTATTGCTTTTTTAGTTTCAATTGCATTGATTTCTGCTCTAATCTTTACAATTTCCTCTCTTCTATGAGCTTTGGGATTGGCTTGCTCTTCTTTTTCTAGAAGCTTGAGATGAAGCATTAGGTTGTTGATTTGTGCTCATTCTGTTTTCTTGATATGACAATTTATTGCTACATATTTCCCTCTTAAGACCACTTTCATTGCATCCCACAGATTACAGTATATTGTTTCTATATTTTCATTGAATTGTAGGTATTGCTTTATTTCTTGTTTAGTTTCATCTGTAGTCCACTGGTTGTTCATAAAGCTGTTATTTAATTTCCATGTATTTATGTAGGTTTTACAATTTCTTTTGCCATTAATTACCAAATTCAGTGCACTATGGTCAGATATTATGCATGGTATGATTTCAATACCTTTGCATTTACTTAAGAATGTATTATGGGATAATATATGGTCTACTTTGGAGAATGTCCCATGTGCATCTGAGAAGAATGTGTGTTCTGATGTGGTTGGGTGGAACACTCTGTAAACATTTACTAAGTTCAATTGCTTGCAGGTATGATTCAATTCTGTTATTTCTTTGCTCACTTTTTGTCTAGTTGGTCTATCTCTTTGGATCAATGGGCTGTTAAGATCTCCTGTTATAATTGTGTTCTTGTGTATTTGGTTTTTCACGTCCATTAGTGTCTGTCTTACATATTTGGGTGCTCCTGTATTTGGTGCATATATATTTATAATTGTTAATTCTTCCTGTTGAATTTTACCACTAACAAGTATGTAGTGACCTTCTCTATCTCTTTTAATCATTTTAGGTTTGAAGTTCATGTTGTCTGCAGATAGAATAGGTACCCCTGCTTTTTTCTGGGTTCCTGTTGCATGGAATACTGTTTTC
>PVLA01019333.1:0-12482 GCA_004027455.1 Hydrochoerus hydrochaeris
CACAGGACCAATTCTGTCCTGCAGGCCCATGACAGGTAAGGCCTGGTTGGATTCATATGAAGAGTCCTTGACCCAAGACAGGCGCTGTCCTACAGGCAGCCAGAGACAGGCAACTAGGACACATATGTTACGCCACCGGCTGCCTAAGACAGGCACAGGACCAATTGCTGTCCTGCAGGCCCATGACGGGTAAGGCCTGCTTGGATTCATATGAATAGTCCTTGACCCAAGACTGGCACTATCCTCACAGGGCCTGCCATACTCCCATAAGTGATAAGGGAAAAAAATGTAGGGAGCGGCATGATAGCTTCACAGCTGCCGCTCCATCTCTCCCTCCTGTGGGCATCCAGGTGTGTTGGTTTACATTTCCCAAGCTAATTAAGTAACAAGATTAAAGTGTAACAAAGGTGAAAAAAGTTGATTAACACATATTGTTTAAGATTATCCCTGCCTGACCCTAAGCCTGGGACTCTTCCTGCTTGGGGTTTAAGTTACTGCCAAAAGTTAGCAAATATATACTCCAGTTTCTAAAAAGTAAAGGAGATTCAGATTCACTCACAGACTGGTGTGCAGTGTCTTCTGTCTCTCACTCACCGACTCCCTGACCACCTTTGGGACCCCTGAGCCCTGCCGCAGCTGGACTCTGGCAATTTACCTTATCCTACATTTTTACTGAATGCTGCTGATGAGGCCTCTCAGCAGAATGAAACTTAATTATTTTCCCTACTGTATGGTCAAAAGAGCTTCTCTTTTCTTAGGCTTAAAATACAAAGCCAAAATAAAACATTTACTGGAAAAGTGATATATGTGGTGATATAGAACATATGATGGTGTTCAATTTTTTAAAAATAGTTTTAGCAAAAGACACATTGCCATTGATCCACAGCAAAATGTTTTCCAGAGTTTCAAATACAACCAATTCCATTATTCTTTTCACTTTCTGAAGAACTTTAGAAGTCCTGTTTTGTGAGTTTCTTAACCTGTGTTGTAGTGGCTGTCTCAGTGTCTTGAAATGACTCATAACTTTTACCTTACATGGTCATTTTGATCTTAGAGGCAAGCTAGAAGGTATACTGTGCAAGATTATATGGAAAAGATGGATGAGGACAAACCATCGTATTTTTATGATCTTGCCTTTCAGTTGCATGGTACTTGGCAGCAGCATCCACTGCACTTTTGATTATACCTCATAAAGACACTCATGAAAGAGAACTTATCCAATTGCTTCAGAAAGTGACAAGAATGATGGAATATGGGTTTTTGAGAGCATGAGCAACATTTGAAGAAGATTCATGGCTATGTGTCTTGTATCATAATACATTTTTTGTCAAATTTAAAAATTTTCCATATATTTTGATTGTCCTTTGGATCTATTCTACCACCTTGGTGCACAGACACAATACATTAATTACATGCACATGTATGTGTATGTGTATGGGATGTTATATCCATGCTTGTATATCATTGTATGTATAGATATGTATGAACACATGCTTGTGTTTGTATGCACTGGATGTGTATTCTGAATGTTTACTGAGATGAATTTTATGAAATTAAACACCCAGAATCTACTTTGGATAATAAAATTTGAATGTCAAATTTATGAACCTTATCCTCGTAAAAGCTATCAGTTTCTTGAGCCTATTTGTGTCCATTGTATCCAACTCCTGATTCTCCCTATTCTCTTTTTATCTATATATCTCCTTTTGCCATCTCATGTTACAGCTTGTTTTCATTTGAAAATCAGATTCTCATGTATGTGAATGCATAAATATAGAGTTGCATAGTAAATATGTAGGACAGTGTTCTCTAGATCAACACCTATGGAAAGAAGTACACTCGAACACAAGGAAAAGTAGTTGTCAGACTATTCCAACACAGATCTCAGTCAATCCCACATAGATATAGATAAGTTTTCATAATTTGCCAAGTATGGGTCAAAATACCTTTATACCCATAGTTATCACGCTAATTGAATGAAGCATTTTTCCTTTCTCTGAGTAGCAAAGAGAACGTGCCCTTCTTTTAGAGAGAATATAAGTCACACAGCACAGTGCCTAGCATACTCTTCAACAAGGAATGTGTTATTGAGAATTTTAATTGAAATAGAACCACCTAAATATCACTATCACCAAGTAGAAGCTGAAAACATAAATTTCCTTCAGATGGCCCTTAAGCAATACTTCTAGTATGGAGTAATTATGGTCCCATGATAAATTAGCAAAATATATTTATTCATGTATTTTCAAATGTTCCAAAAAAGCAAACTCTCAGTTGATTAACCTCAATAGCCCAAGCTCCAGAAGTGAGTGAATTATTGAGGAGAAGAAACAAGCTTTGGAGCCAGATAATCTTGAGTGAGAATCTAACTCATTTCCCAAATATATTAAAGCAAATTGAATTCTGAATGCTTTATTTTCTCAGCTACAAATTTCAGCTAAAAACAGCACTTATACTTTAGAGTTTTTACAATGATTAAATAAGATAGTCTAAATGGAATATATTATTTATTACAGAGAGAGGCTAATATGAAGTGGGTAAATAGCAAAGAGTTAAGGGAATCAGATTTAGAATCAGAAAAATTAGGGTTTACCATATAGCTCTGCAGGGCTGGGGATTTAGCTCAATGGCCTAAGTACTGGCCTGCCAAGCACTAGGTCATGAGTTCAATCCCCGGTACCAAAAAAAAAAAAAAAAAAAACCAAAAAAACCATATAGCTCTGCTTCTTGCTAACCGTGTGACCTTGGCAAATTGCTTAACTTAAACCTTAGCTAATATCCATAAAATAGTGATAATAATAGTAGATGAGAAGACTGAATGAAATGATAGGTGAAAAATATTTAGCAGAGTGCCTGGCATATAATAAGTATTCAGTAAGTGTTAGCTATTATTAAATCAATCTCCTGGGGAGGCTTCAACAATACACAATTTGGGTTTCTCAGTTCTCATTCCATCGTGGTCAAAAGATATATTTATTTATTCAAAATTTATATTTTTCTGTAATTTCATGTCATTTTATGTAAAAGTAAAAAAATAAGGTTTGAAAATTATTTTTTTCTTTGTAGTACAGGATATTGAACCCAGGGCCATTGTACAGAGCTTCATCTCAATCTTTATTTATTTATTTTTTTGGAGAAGATGTCTTCCTTCTAGGTCATACACTCAAAGACCTGGCTCTTCTGACCATGCACCACTATTACACAGATTAGATTTTCAGACGATACTACAAATGTATAATCATAACATGCTGCTCCAGCTCCAAAGTCTCATGTTCATATCATTATGCAAAATACCCTTAATCCAATTCCAAGAGTCGCCAAAAAATTAAGTCTCAATTTTAATGAAAAATCAAAGTCAGAAATTTCCTCTGAGATTAATGCAAACTGTTAGCTGCAATTTCATATGAAAATTAAAAGAAAGTTAAATGCTTACAACATACAATGGCACAAAGTAAAAATTTTCATTCCAAAATGGAGAAATGGATGGATAGAAAGGAATCAGACAAAAACAGAACAGAAAATCAGCAAGGCATACATAAAATCTTGATGCTTCATGCTTGACTCCTAGAAACAGTTGTAGCCAGATGTAAACTCCAAAGGACTTGGACAGCTCCACCTTTATGATTTTGTTGATTGCAACTTATATGGCATTCCTCTTGAGCTAACTCTGATTGTTACCTGAAATTTTATTCTACAGACATTCCACATTCTCAGGATCTCCAATTTTCTGAGGCCTCCAAGACACCTTCAGCTTCACTTTTACTGTTTCATACACTGCCTTCTCTTGGGATTCTGGCAAAGACTGTGACCCTGTCAAATATTTTTGCGTGGTCTCCCAGGCCTTCTTCTGAAGTTTGAGTGGAAGCTTCTTTGAAACCATAATTTTTGCATTATGCATGTGTGAAAAACCAGCAATATATGGATGATGCCAGGGTCTTCCTTTGGCTTAAGCAGTAGCCTAACACCCTTGGACCACAGATGCATAGGTCTCTGAGTGACTGGCTGACTGAATTCATAGAAACACTTCCGTCGATGGCCCTGAATGAAGAGACTATCTTAGGTCTCTCTTCTCAAACCAAAATCTTCCAAAAGTAATTATATTTTTATATACTGGAGGCTGTGATTTGTGAAGTGTGGTCATTTCCTGAGATGCCCTTCAGGAACCATTCTTATTGTCCTTATGGAAAAGGTATAGTTTTTTCATTGACAATCTTTTTAGCAATCATATGCTCTTTGGTCCCAACTTTATATATGCTACCTTTCTATTAAATGAACACAAATTTAATATTTTGGGGCTCTGTTTTCTCCTGCTTTACCACCAATTCTCATAAAATATATGGCTAAAAGCAGCCAGCAGTACCCATGACAGAGCTTGATGTTTGGGTTGCTTTGAAACTTTCTCTGCCAGATTAATTAGTTGACCACCTTTAATCTTAATGTTCTTCAAAGTGTAAATACATGGACACAATTTAGACAATTTTTTACCAGAGCTTAATATACATGTCCTCTAGTATAACTGCCAGTAGATCCTTGTTACCTGTTGAAACTTCTTGAAGCTGGTCTTTACTATTTACAGTTGTATTAGCATTCTGGTGTTTTGAACTCTGACCAAAATCACACATCAAGCTCTGCTTGAAGCAGTATGGGGCTTTTTAAAACTGAAATTACCCCAAACTTTTCTAAATTCCTCACACAAACAATTTCCAAATGCAAAAAAAAATTTCCAAATGCTTCTGAATTGCATGTGTATTTATAATTACAGCAAAATTCCCTCTCCTAGTCCTAATTACCTATATTAGTCATTTTCCCATTACTAGGACAAAATACTCTATGTTTGCAACTTAAAGAGAGGTTTAACTTGGTTCATATTTTAGTGGATTTAATGCATATTAGAATGGCTCCAAGCAGGACTATTGTGTCAGAAAGGGATTTTAGAGAACAGTTCTTCAGCTTATGTTAGACAGGGAGCAGAGAGAAAAGGGTTGGGAGTAGTGAGAAAAGGGCAATAATACAATTGCTTCTTTTGACTAGGCACCAACTCAAAAACAAACATTTTGAGGGCTTATATATATATATAAATAATAGCAGCATATGAATTATATCAGTCAGTGCTTGTCTTATTTCACTTAGACTAATATCCTCCATATTCTTTCTGTTTTTTTATTTATTTTTACTGGGGATCGAACTCACGACCTCACACTTGCCAAGCAAGTGCTTATGCCACTGAGCTAAATCCCTGGGGTCCTCCATATTCTTAACTGTTACAACTTATGGCAGAATTCCCTGTATATTTAAAGTTGAATAATATTTCATTGTACTTATACATCACATTTAAGTAATCTATGAATACAGTTTTAGATCCTTAGCTTATTTCTATAGGTTGGCTTCTTATGACTATTGTAGGAAATGCTGCACTGAGCATAGGAACAATCCTGTTTGAGACAATGGTATTATTCCATTTTGATATTTATCCAGAGGTAAGGTTGCTTGATCACACACTAGTTCTATTTCTTTTAGTAAGCTCAGTAGTTTCCTTAATTGTTGTGCCCATTTACATTTCCAAGGGTGATGTGTGGGAATTCTCTTATTTCCATATTGTCAAGCACTTTAATCTTTAGAATCTCTGAACAAAACCATCCTAACATGTGTGAAGTGATATTTCATTCTGATTTTGGTTTGCATTTCCATGATGGTTAGTTGTTTTTTTTTTTTTCTGTTTCTGTACTATGCTGGAAAATTGTGTGCTGAGAATTCTGCACTTTTTATACTATGTCACATAGGAGTTTTACTCTATTCAATTGGGTAGTGTCATTATATTTTGAGAATAAGTCTCCTATTGAATAAATGGTTTCCATATATTTTTCCCATTTTGCGCTTGCCTTTCCATCTTATTGAGTATTTTCTTTCCTGCAGAGAAAATTTTTAGTTAGTGCAGATCCATCTCTTTCTTTCTTACTTGTGTTGCCTCGTTTTCTGGGTTCTATCCAAAAAATAGTTGCCAAGATGAATACCAAGGAATTTTCCTGTATGTTACTTCTAGCAGTTTTATTATAGTAAGTTGTTTTTAATACACTTAAATTGATTTTTGTGAATGATGTAAGGGACAATTTTTAACATCTTTTCACTTTATTAAAAGAAGAGTTGACTTTTTTAGATATTTATTGATTAAAATATTTTCATTGAATATCAAACATGTCTAAATAACATCACATATAATGGTCAATTGACATCAACTGATCAAGAAGATATGATGGAAAAAGTGACCTAATTTTTTTAAAAATCAAGTATTTACATAAAGGAGTCCCAAGGAGAGAACTTGGTGAGGATACTCTATCCATTCTATTGACAATGTTGAAAATAATTTTCATTGCAATCAGAATCATAAATCCAGCCATGGTGACTGTTACATGGTAATTGTGGCCTATATGTGTGAGTAGATGTATTTTTTAGTGAAAATAATAAAATCAAATAACTGGTATTTTTAAAAAAATTCAAAATGGTGTAGTCAATTGTGCTTTGTCCTAGGTCTTTTTCACTGAACTGCCACTATTTTAAAGTAATAATCTATTTTGTCTGGATGAAGTACATACTATTTGGCTGCCAGAGACTCAGTAGATATCATTAGCAGATAGGACAAGCCCAACAATATGACAAGTATTCAATAATTTTACTAATTAATGATGGAGGTTATAACATTATCTTAAGGACTACTTTGCAAAAGTCTAGAAAATGAACAAAAGGGGTGGTATGTGCAATCTACGGTTAACAGAGCATATTTTTGTACATGATTTTATCTGTATCTCAACCTAGGTGGATTACAGCTAAAATTACATAGGATTTAGTAGTTTAAAAATAATTTATATGTAATAATGCATATATTTTTCCTAACATTACAGCTCAAATGATGTCGTGAAATTTTAATTTTTCACATTTTATAGATACAAACATTGCAGTTTCATTTTCTGTGACTACTACATAAAAGTGGAAAAATTGGAACTCAAACATAAAGATTTCAAACCCAAATCACTGTCTTAGATAGTAAAATTTTACTAGCATGCTATTATTTTTTATTATAAATATTATTACTATAAAGAATAGCAAAACTCATAGTAATTGAAGTTTACTAGTACTTTTCAAACCATTAACATGCTTTACTATATACTTCATACACAAAACCTGTAAGAAATACAGTTTAGGATAATACTTTGCCAATTTTACTAACAAGCAAAGTGAATAACTTATTCAAAGCTCCATAGTGCTCAGTGTGATAATTTTTAATGTACTGTTTGTTATTTAAATTAAGGCTAAAAATCAATTAACTCATTCAAAAAAACTGCTGTTGTATATGATGTGAGGGAGGAAACAGTGACAGTACAATTAGTAAGGCAAGCAAAATATTGCAGAGCTTTAAGAGCTCTATGAAGAAGCTTACATTTTATTCTAAGAGCAATTGTAGGCTAAAGAAAAGTTGTAAAAGCCAGGTGGTGTGACACAGACCTCTAATCTCAACACTCTGGGAGACTGGGAAAGAAGATTCACAAGTTCAAGCCCAGGCTGGTCAATTTAACAATTTAAGGGAACTCTATCTCAAAAAAAATTTGTAAAAAAGCAGAATTCCATGATTTAACTTGCACTAAATTAAATTATTTCTGCATTATGTGGATATTGAATTGTTTTGTAAAATTAATCACATTATTGTTATATTGAGTTAAAATATGAGCAAGCTTTTAATAACAGTAGTGGCAATGAGGTAAGATGTGGACAGATATAAGAACTATTTATAAAGTACTTTCAGCAATATTTGAGCACAGTTACAGTAAATAAAAAATAATATAGTTCTACTTACTTGAGCAAATGGATAAATGAAATAGTTCACTATGATAGGGACCTGAGAAGGTGAAAGAGGCTGTGAGTTCAGAAAACAATGGATCAATTTTAGAGTATACTGATTTTGTCAAGACACTGTGTCATGCAACATAGATCATAGATACACACTAGTTGAACTTATGTAAGATATGGAGCAGGAGAGAAGTCAAAATGGCCTATCAGTGAGCAACAAAATACAAAGCCTCCCAGGAGAAACAACTCATATGCCAGAATAAAACTCCCTGGAGAGACCCAGACAGAGGGAGATGGACCCTCTTGACACAGGAAGAAACTGAAATGTAAAAAGGCTCATCAAAAATGTTGGGACTATAACTGGAACAGCTAAAATTAAGGGACACAGCATTTTCACTGCAAACCACCAAGTATGCACTGGCCTGAATTTGCACCAGCTTGAATCCATGCCGGCCGGCAGAGCCACCCAAACTCGTTCCTGCCACCACTCACAGGAAGCACAGCAGTGCTGAAGTTGGGCATTGGTGAGCCCAACGGAGAGCGGAGGCAGTGAAAGGGCCTTCATTAATCCACAGTCAATACTGGGAATGAGAACCCACCCACACAGGAAGGGTGAGACCAAATGGGTGACATGTTGGAATTGGGCAGGAGGAGCCTGAACTGGGAACGACAGTGACTTCAGTTGGTTGCTCCCTCCCCAAAGCAGATTCCTGGTATTTGCTTGAACTGGGCAGTCCCCCTGGCTGGGACCCAATGAGCCATCCCAAATTGATTCCCTGTGCCTAGCACACACTAACTGGGTGAAGGCCCCTGAAGTGTGGCTGGGACAGTGGGGAGGGGAAGGCATACACGGCCGCTGCTTACACTTCAGTGACAAGAGCAGGAAGGAGAGGGTGGAGTTCCCTCCTCAGAGTGCTTTGGAGGAAATGTGGCCTACAGGGAAGGGGGATGGGACCTGCACTGTAACCTGTGTGGAGGAAGCTAGGGCCATGACAGGAGAGAGAGGCAGGAGGAGGCTGCCAGCCCAGGCCCCTTGAGAACCCTGGTCCAGGAGAGGGAAAAACAAGGGAGACTGAGGGCACCAAACACGCAACATCAGACATGGCTTCAATGGACATTAAGAGATATCTTCGGGACCTTGTATACAAGCTCAAAATTGAAACATTAAATCAGGTAAAGCAAGATATGAGTAGAGTAATAAAAGAAATGCTCTCAGGAAAAATCTCTCAGGAAGATACAGATGGAAGAAGGGAGGAGCACAAAAAAAGGAGAGAAACATTCAATAAAGAATATAAAGAAAATATACAATACATGAAGCAGATGCAAAAAGATTACCAGTTAATAAAAAACTCCATTGAAAGCTGGCAAAATTCCTTAAAAGAAACTAAGGATAGACTATCAAAACTTGAAGACAAGTTTGCAATGTGTGATCATGAAAGGAAAGATCTCTTAAAAATAACAAGGAAACAGGCAGTAGCAATACAAAGGCTAGAAAATGACAAGAGAATCTACAATTTAGGAATAAGAAATGTGAATGAAGAATCAGGAGTACATGCAGGTGAATTACAAAGGCTATTCACAGAAATAATTAAGGAAAACTTCCCAAACATGGGAAAAGAAAATGAAATTCAGTTATGTGAGGCTTACAGAATTCCAGCCACCTACAACCAAAACAGATCTACACCCAGAAATATAACAATCAACATACCATAAATTCAATATAAAAACAGAATATTAAAAGCCATCAGAGAAAAGTAACAGATTACCTATAAAGGTAAGCCCATCAGAATCATGGCTTACTTCTCTACACAGACCATCAGATCAAGAAGAGCTTGGAGCGAAGTATTCCAAGCCCTGAAAGAAAATAACCTCCAGCCCAGACTGATGTATCCTGCAAAACTGTCACTAGAATTTAATGGAGAAACAAGACGCTTCCATGACAAACAGGAATCAGGGGAGTTTGTGACCACCAATCCAACCCTACAGAGAATACTGAAGGACATTCTAGACAGAGAGAAAAAAATACCAGGATTTTAGGAACAGTGGCAGAAAGGCCTCAGTGAGTGGGGCTGGCAGTAGAATGAGAGAGAAAACTAGACAAACAGGCAGAAAAATAGCATAGCAGAAATGAGGTAGAGAAGGATAACTAGAATCTGTAACATAGATAGCCTTGCTACACTATATTGTTAATAGTGCACCAGGATTTAAAACCCACATTACTCACACTACTCTGCTTAGATGCATTATATTCTGTTTCAGTCATTCTACCTGTACTAGATTTGAAGGCACAAACAGTAATCCCAATAATAACAGGACATAGTACGGTAATCAACCTTAATTTCCTATTAACTTAGTCTAAAGCTCTATAAAGCCTACACTGTTTTTACCATGACTGATCGTAATTGAATCTGGTTTGTTGGATCACTGTTTTGTATTGATAGATTTTATTCAAAGCTGTTATGATTGATAGTATCAAGTCTGAGAGTATAGGCAACTGCACTTAAAATGACAAGATTCAGTAGAACATCCACTCTGGTTTGATTATTACCTTCCTTTGAAGTTTGATACTGTCTACAATGTTTTATTTTTACTAATATTGTTATGTACTGCTATATTCAATTATACTGCTATATTCATTTATGCCTGATGATAGAGACAATTTTATTGAACATAACAAGAAACAACACAGTAATCCATGTAGATCACCTTGTACTGTGATTTTATACAACTTTTGGGTTTCATGTTTTTATAGGAACCTGTTTTGTTTTCTCTTGTTATGTTTTGTTTTTCCCTCTAATACAGAAAGGTTAGAAATACATGTAGAGATTCATGCATGCGTAGCTATTTACACTCTCACTCTTTGAATATCTACTTTGTATGCTTTAATTTTGTAACTTGAACAACTATTTCTAAGAGGACAATATGTAATTTGCCAATTAGTGATTTCTTATCATCTTTTTTTTTGAAATTCTGTATTATCTCTACCCTTTACATGCTTTTGTTTCTCTTAAGATATAAAAAAAAATTAAAAAGTAAAAGGAGGAACAAAAAGTACTCTAAAGGATATAACTGCATTTATGTTTAAGTGTGTAGGATTGATAATCATGTTGCTAAGTTGTTATTGGATCATTGAAATTCTTTGCAGCCTCACTGTTTGAATGTCCACTCTATATGATTTAATTTTGTAACTTGAACATCTATGTCTAAGAAGACAATATGTAATCTATCAACTAGTGATTTCTAACTGTATAATTTTTTTCTGCAATTCTGTATTGTTTCTATCCCTTTTTCTGTTTTGCTTTTTTCCTCTTTAAATAAAATTTAAAAAAAAGATATGGAGAATGAATGAGAGTTTGATTTGGTGATCAACATCACAACAATAATTCCAGAAACAACAGTGGATACAACCTTCCCAGAAATGCTTGTGATTTGAAAAGAGACACAAGGCCTAACTTCTAAAGAATATTGAAATTCAAGGAATGACTCAAGAAAAATAAATCAAAACAGAAAATAAAAAGCATCATAAAGAAGAAGATTAAATTCAGAATAATGTGGCTTTACAAATGCACAGTATTTCCAAAAACAGAATATAGTCTACAATTTTAAAGAAAATGAAATATAAGAATTGCAAAATCAGCCTTGGCTTTACCTACAGGGCTCCATAGTCACCTGGGCAGGAGTATCTGCATCTGTCTTTTATGGACATCATCTGGCTGGTAAAAATAAACTAAAATGGTATTCTACTTACTAATCAAATGGTGTGTGTTAGATATTTTCTCTCAAATTTTCACTAAAATTTCCTGAGAGGTACTAGTAATAATTCTCTTTCCTTCTCTAAAATATATATTGATATATTTTATCCTCAACAATATACTAGAAACTTGAATCTAGCAACTTAACAAAGGCTCGTGGCCATGTAAATTTCATACCAGTAATGACAGGTTGTTTTTATATTTGAAACAATCAATGCAATATATAAAGGACAAAAAGTACATGGTAAGATTTACATATGTTAAAAATGAACAACTGACAAAAACTCAATATCCTTATATGATAAAACTCTCAACCAATTAGGAAGAGAAAGAAGGTTCTTTAATCTAAGAAAAAGCATACATCTATAACCTCCAGTTAATAATATACCTAATAGACCTTGGGCTAAAGCTCAGGAGCACCACTCCTGTCTGGCCAATGCAAAATGCTAAGTTTGATTCCTAGTATTTAATAATAAAAGATGATATGTTTACACTAAGATCAGAAACAAGACAAAAATATCTGAGTTCCCCATGTCTATTCAATTTTAAACTGAAAGTTCTAGGCATGGAAATTAGACTTACCACAATAAAAATATCCATATAGGAAAGCATGAAACAAAATAAACTTTATTTGCTGAGGACATAATCTTTTGTAGAGAAAATACACAGTAATTCACTAAAAATCTACTAGGGTTAACAAACAAAACCAGCAAGTTTCCAAGATCTAACATTTTTTAACAAAAATCAGTCATATTCCTACACATGAATAATAAATATTCTGAAATTAAATTAGTTAACCTATAAAATCATCAGAGAGAGAAGAGGAAGAGGAAGTGGAAGAGGAGGAAGAAGAAAAAGAGGAAGAAGAAGAAGAAGAAGAAGAAGAAGAAG
>PVLA01019334.1:0-12493 GCA_004027455.1 Hydrochoerus hydrochaeris
GAAGGGGGAGGGGAGGGGAGGAGGGAGACAGGGAAGGGAGAGGGGGTGGAGGGGGAGGACCTGAGCCCCATAGCCCCTGAACAGAGCAGAGGTCACTCTTCTGGCTGGGTGTCAGCTGGGAGGACCCTGTGATCTAGGGACCCGAGCAGCTGGAGGCGCAGGGCAGGGCCCTCCTGGGAGCAGAAGCATGTCTTCCACACTGGGCTCAGACAGGCACGTGGGTGGGCTCGGGGCACAGCTGGCCAAGTCCCCATCCCGGGCTCCCAGGCTGCCCAGTCCTGGTTCCCGGAGCAGAGACAGCAGTGCCCGCTCAGCCCAGCTGCAGGGCCTGGGGGGCAGCCAGGGACCTCACTGTCCCCAAAGCACTGGTGCAGCCCTCTGAGGGCTCTGAGCGTACAGCCAACCGTTTCCACCCTTCACCTTCATCTTCAGGCATAAGACACGTGTGAGGGGCTCGCTTCCTGCGTGCTGGGCTGGGTGTGTTCTCTGTGTGTGTGTGTGTGTGTGTGCACGTGCACGCATGCACGAGTGTGTTACTGCAGACTGAACTCAGGACCTTTGCACTGAGCTACATCCCCAGCCCGTTTTAGTTTTAATTTCTTTATGTTTTTCCAGGCAAGGTTCTGCTAAACCGCCCAGCCTGATTCCTACGCTGCTCACTGATTTGCAGTCCTCCTGCCTCAGCCTTCTGATGCCAGGAGCTGCAGGGCTACCGGCAGCAAGAAGAGGCAAAGGAAGATGGTGCCTGGCATCTCGGGGCCTTGTCCATACCCCAAGTTGATGCTTCCGTCCACCCTGGACCCAGAGAGGATGGGTTTCTGTTGGTGGCTCTTGGCACCCAGCCATAGGAACTGCAGGAGCGTAGGAGAGACTTGGTGACAGCAGGTGCCTGAGGCGAGAGGTCCGTATTTGGGGACAGGGTCACCAGCCTCCTGCATACAGTGGTGCATCCCTGTAATCCTGTAATCCCAGCACTCAGGAGGCTGAGGCAGGAGGATCCAAGTGAGGTTCCGTGTGGCTTTCCTGCGTGTCATGCTCCCTAGCCACAAGAACACCAGACTACAGCAGGGCCGCGGCTGTGAGCGGCTGGCACCCCGCTGCGTGTCTGCGCCCTTCTCGGAGCCCCCAGCTCCCCCGTGCTGCGCCCTTCTCGGAGCCCCCAGCTCCCCCGTGCTGTGTGAGACTGGTGGGGCCACAGCTGCTGCTCTTGGGAGCTGTCCAGACCACCCCACCGCTGTGAGGAGCCTTGGACACCCAGAGTCGCCCCATGTCCCAGCTCCACGACACCCTCGCTCCTCCACTGCCTCAGTTCTCTGTCTGTGTGTCCGTCCAGCCATCTGTCCCTGGGCCCTCTGCGCCCGCGCCGCACTGTCTTTGAAGGCCGCCCACTTCAGGCTCCTCTGTCAGCGGCTCCTGGAGGCAGAGGCTGGGCCATGGGCAGCTCACCCACCCTCACTGCCCAGGTCCCGCCTGCGGCCTTGGTAACTTACAGCTCCACAAGGGCTCTGAGCAGACCCTGCTTCACTGGGAGCCAGCGCAGAGCCGGAGGCCCTGGCACCGCAGGGCGACTGGCACACTGGCTGGTGGGCGCTGGGGGCGGGGGACGGGCAGCTTCTCCACCTCCCAGCTTCGGGAAAACTTCTTTCTAAACAAGCACTTCAGAGGGGCAGAAAGACAGAGAGAGGAATGGAGAAAAGCCGCATGCCCTCTGCCTGGGTCAGGAAAGAAAAGACCCCCACGGAATGGACAGCCCGGCGGTCTCACCCGGGGACGGGGACCCTGAATTGGTGCTGATCACCCCTCTGCCTCGTCCTGAAGAGAGGACCTCTCCCTGAGGCCCCGGCACCGTGTCCACAGTTCCCTTCTTCTGTCCCCTTGCCCGCTGTGGCGGCGCAGGCCTATCTGTGGGTCCACAGAGCCCGGTGTATTTGAAAGGACAGTGGGGTTTCAAGAAGCTGCGGTGCAGGCAGAGCTAGTGACCTCGGTGATGTGTGTCCTTGGCCCCTTCAGGCCACATGGGGACGGTGACTGCAGGGCGTTCCGAGTAGTGAGAGCAGGTTTGCAGAATGTGTCACTTGTGACTCAGTTTTCCAGTGGCATCCAGTTCCCTCTCTGGGTGACCAGCAGCCTCGTGGCTGGCCCCAGGGAGTGGCAGGAAGGGGGCCGGGCAGAGGATGCCAGGAACACGGAGCAGAGGCCGAAGCCTCGCTGGCTTCCCAAGCTTTGGAGATGAGATGCTGACCACAGATGTCATTTTACATTTCCTAGTGCTGTGTTTAAAAATCTCAGGAGGAGCAGGTGAAATTGGTGTTTATTACATACACCAACCTTTTAACAAGCCGTCAATATGAAAAAATGCAGGTGAGATACTCCATGCAAACACTGGCAAACCAGGCCTCCCGCTAGGAGGGCGGCCTGGGCACAGGCTGGCTTGGCGCCTGGGTGACTCACCTGGTCCTGCCCTGGCCAGCAGCAGCGCAGTTTGGCCCCTGCAGGCCCTCTGTGTGTGTCATATTTCGCCGAGCTGGCGACCCCGCGTGGAAGGAGGTAACTGGCAGCAGAGGTCACCAAGCCTGGGCCCAGGTCCTCATTGTCACCATGTCAAGGTGATAAGCCAGGGCCCAGAGCAAACAGGGCCTGACCATCGGCTGCTCTCACCGAGCTGCCGGCAGCAGCCGGCACAGGAGCTGGGCCCCATGGTGCACGCTTGGGCCAGGCTGTGCCCGGAGCCTGGGGAAGCCTTGGGGGCTCATAAAGCTGGAATTTGGAGATGTCAGCGGGGCCTCAGAGTCCCCAAGTTTTCCTGCAGCAGAGACTGAGCTCCCTAATCCAGGAGCATCCAAAATCCAAAGGGTTTTTAGGGCTGCAAGTGGAGAATTCTTCTCCCAAGCACAGTTAAACACCAGCCCAGGAAAAGCACGGCAGGGGGTGGCCTGAGCGGAAGTGCTCCAGGCTGAAATGCGTTTTGAGTATAGAGTTAGTTCCATCCCCCAGGTGTCTCAGTAAGTGTGGGCAAATACTCCAAAACTGGGGAGCCAGGCGTGGTGGTGAATGCCTGTAATCTCAGCACTGGGGAGGCAGAGGCAGAAGGATCCTGGATTCAAGGCAATTTAGCAAGAGCCTTTCTCTAAATAAAAGTAAATAAATAAAAAGGGTTGGATTGCAACTGGATTTAATTCCCAGTACTTCGACAAGTGGAGAATATGAAACAAAAACACCACCATGGAAATTCCCTATTTGCATTTGTGCTGAGAGCAGTATCAGCCAGTAAACCTTATTAAAGCCTGACACAAAATGCTCATCATAAAACCAGAAATAAACTGCAGAGCGTGAGGGCACCTGCCTGCAACCCCAACACTCGGGAGGCTGAGGCAGGAGGATCTCTGTGAGTTTAAGACCAGCCTGAGTGCCAAAGTGAGTTCAAGGGCTGGGGGTTTAGCTCAATGGCATGCAAGCCTGCCTGGCAAGTGTGAGGTCATGAGTTCGATCTCTGGTACCCAACCCCTGCCCAAAAAAAAAGTAAGTTCAAAACCAACCTGAACTGCATATCCAGATTCTGTCTCAAAACAAACAAAGGAAAAACAGAACTAGAGATAAACTGAGGAATTGCTATGCTGTGAGAGACGAGGCTTCCCTGTGTTGATCTGGCTCCCAGGAAGGCCCAGCCCGGATCAGATGCTTCATGGGAAATGTTGGCCCTCGTGGTTGGCATGATGACTCCCTCTTTCGCTGGCCCTGACCTGTTGCTTCCAGTCCCCCAGCCTCTGTTTTATCACTGAAAGATTCCCTTTGTCATCCGCTGTCTGATCCTCTCCCGGAGAGAGGTGGGGTGTGGATAAAGGCTCTATTCATCCACAGTGTACACGGGGGGCGAAGTGGGGTTAACCCAGTTCCCCAGGACTCAAGACTTGGGATCCAACAGGCCCAGAGAAAAACAAACATGAATTTCACTTCCACTGCGAGCTTCGGGCCCAGGGATGTACACACACAGCTCCCGGAATAGCTGATTATCCTCCTGCACTGCCCCTGGGCCAGGGCAAGCATGGCCTGACATCGCCTGCGGGCTGGCATCTGTGTCTGTCCTCGCTGGGTGACAAGTGACGCAGAGCTGGACAGAAACCAGGTTCAGTGAAGAAGCCACCGGCGTGTGGGCTGGCACCTCTCCCTACCCCCTCTGACCGCAGGGACAGTGGCTTTCACACTTAGCAGGGACAACTGTGCACCTGCCGGTGGCAGAGTACTTAGCAGGGCCTGGTGCAGCCTCCCGCCTCTGCGGGTCTGGGGCCTGCAGGGTGACGCTTCTCACAGTGTCTGAGAATGAGCCTCCACAAGACAGAGCCGCTCAGGGGACCCTCGGGCACTGCCCAGCGCAGGGGAGGCCACAGGGTCATTGCCTGTGACACCAGGACCCCAACCCACTGGCATCACCCTCACACCGGGCAAGGAGTTAGCACAGTGAGCCCTTTGTATGCCAAGGCTGCCTGTCTCTTTTATTTTTGTGGTACTGGGGATTGAACCCAAGGCTTCACACTGAGCTATATTTCCAGGCTCTTTTAAAATCTGGGGACAGGATCTCGATAAATCGCCCAAGCTGAGCTCACACTTGAAATCCTCCTGCCTCAGCCACCCAGAGTGCTGGGATCACAGCTGTGCACCATCCTGCCCCACTAAGGCTGGCAATCTTTTATCTTAAAAACGCCCCCCCACAAAATAAAATAAAAAACAAGCAGGCAGGATTGGGGAATAGTCCAGCATGCAAACCAGAAAAGAAATGGAAGGAAGAAAGGGAGGGAGGGAGAGAGGAAGGAAGAGTGAAGGGAAGGAGAAAGGGGACAGGAAGAAAGAGAGGACGTGATCGATGTTAAATTAACATCACGTTAAACGTGATGGCACCAAAGGACACTCTTGTCCTGGCCTTGAGTCACAGGATTGACCACTTCAGGGCCACCTCGCCAGACACAGTGCAGAAGGTGCCCAAGAAGCCTGGGGCCAAAGGAGTGGGGATGGGGCTTTAACGACTCTTGCCATGGCTGGGCATGTGGCTCAGTGGCAGAGCAGTGGTCTAGATGCACGAGGCCCTGGGTTCTAGCCCCAGCACCGGGAAAGCAAAACCAGATTCTAGTCACATTAGAATAGGATATTTCAGACGAGAGGAAGAATGTATTCAGGGTAGAACACTGTTCATGCACTTTGTTCCTCTGCAAATGTTGGTAAGTCTATAAAGGAAGGCAATTATTTTTGTTGGTGTGGTTTTGTGTTTAAGGTTTAAACCCTCAAGGAAAGAAGAGAGCAGGGCAACAATAGTAAGAGCACTTTCAATGCTGAGAGAGGGATGGATGAGTAGGAACTGACTTAGCAAATTCAAAAAAGCCAAATCACAAACCAAAATGAGGAAAGTGGTAAGCCAGAGGAGAATTCAGTGCTCCCATGTGAGGCTAGGCTGCTGTCTGCCCTTTAAAGTTACACTTAAATCACTGGACAAGATGTGCTTTACACCTGTGAGTTATTCTAGCTGAAAGAAAACATTCCATAGAGATCAAAGATAGCAAAACCTTCACAGCAATAAATGTAAATGGCCCAGATTTGTCCATTAAAAGGCACAGGGTTTCAAAGTGGACTTTTACAAGGAGATAAAGAACTAAATGTTTTCAATTTGTATGGCTGAACCCCAGGGTACCAGGGATGTGGGTAAGGAGGGTAGGATGTGTGGAAGGACTAAAACTAGCATCAGATAATTTCTATCCAGATTTTTATGAAAGAAAAAAGATGTACATTCATTAATGTAGTATGAAAAGAAAACTTCTCATCAAGATAAAACTTGGTTATTATTTTTAAGTAGTCATAAAATGAAGATAAAGCGATAAATTATTATAAGGGACCCCAGCAAAGACCCAAATCTCCTGTTTGTGGTGTGATGATAGAAGGCTGCAAAGTAAAACTCATAGACAAGATAAAAGTGAAATGGAGATCTAGGATGGGCAGCGCTGAGCCAGCAAAGACCCTGAATCAGCCAGCTCCATGGTATTTATTGGTCATATAATCCATAGAACAGGGTGAGACCATGGGTGGTTGCTGGGGATGAGACACTGACCCAGGCAGGGCTTTGTAAAGGAGGGAACAAAACATTCCAGGAGTAGGTCATGGCTACTGAGTAACTCAAACAATTCTGGAAAAAGAATTTTGAAGGGGCTGGGGGTTTAGCTCAGTGGCATAGGCACCTGCCTTGCAAGCAAGGAGTCATGAGTTTGATCCCCAGTACCGATTTAAACATACACACAAAAGAATTTTGAAAGGTCACTTTCATAGGTTGCCGTGTTCTCGTACGAGAGCCCCACAGCTTTGTGGACCATATCTCTGGTCTCTGCTATGGCTGTGGATGAGGAGATGGTGCTAATCCAGTGCCACCCACAATGCTCCCGTGAGTCATATAGCCTTTGGCCTGACTCACTACTTAAACGACCCAGTAATGGGGTTCATTCTACAGCCCCCACTGCTTAGTCTGCTCTGGGCATGATCAACAGGGTGTTCTCCTGCAAGTTATAAACAAAACAGAGAACAAAATGAATTTTTACAAACCAGTAGTAATATAGAGGCAAATAAAAGCATGGCACATTACATATCTGCAAGTCCATGCATAAATATTTATATGAAAGTTAATAAAATGAGAACATAGAACCGATAGTCTGGCCAAACCTATACCATGTGGGCAGGAATTGGACTTGTGTCTTAGCCTATTTAAGCAGCTATAAGAGAAAACTGTAACCTGGAGGATTTACAAACAATGGGAATTTGCTTCCTACAGTTCTGGGGGCCAGGAGTCTGGGACCAAGGTGTGACCGCTTCCTCCCTGAGGCCTTCTCGCTATGCCCTCGAGGGGTGGAAGGGGCAGTGTGCTCTCCAGGGGCTCCTTTATGCGTGTTGTGTTCATTGGCTTTTCACTGCTGTAACACGAATGTTTGGCTCATGGTTTGAGAGGGTGCAGTCCATGCTTGGCTGGCTCCATCTCTCCCAGGCCTGAGATGAGGCAGAGAGATCATTGCGGAAGCATGTGGGGGAGAAAAGCCACTCACCTCACTGTGGCCAGTAAGCAGAGGGTACAAGAAAAAAGAGGAGGGACACAGGGACCGGATAGAGTCCCCAGGGTCCTATTCTATACCTGCTCCCTTGAGCGAGGCCTCATCTCTGGTTTCTTGACACCCGTCCCACCCCATGGTGCCATGAATTTGCAGATTAGCACACGTGATGAAGTCATGTGATGAGGGCATGTGATGAGGTCACGTGATGAGGGCAGAGCCCTCAGGATCCAATCACCTGCTGATAACCTATCAGCACTCAAGTCTTGAACACTTGAGCTTTATGGTTTGGATTGGAAATGGCCCCTAAAACCACTTCCAACCCAAATCATAACAGCTGTTTTGCAATACAAAATATATCTAAAATGAAATAAGACAAAAGTCTGAGGAAAAGAAAACAGGACTTCCTTACTTGCTATTTTATCTTAGCTATTTTATTTTAGAACCTGATTGCTTAAGTCAGGCGTCGATACCGAAGGACAATCTGACAATCTGACTGCGCTACCACCTGGACAGGCCTCAGCCTGCCAGTAAACATTGCTGCAGGGAAGAGGTGGAAAAATGCTTTGCTAGGCCCCCGTCAAGTGTTCAGAGAAGAGCGACTGGTTTCTCCCAACTGGGGGACCCAAGTGGCCTGGGGACCCTTTGGAGCTGGCCCTGCACCCCAGCCTCCACTTCTCACCACCCACAGCTTCCGGCTGGGGCTCCTGGCCTCAGCCACTCGCAGATGGCTCCTCCTGGATTTTACCTGTAGATGCCCTAGACCTGGAGGCAGATGGAGAAGGTCCCCAAACTTTGGCCTGTGGAAGGGCTTTTAGCCCTGTGGCGGAGGCATAGCTGCAGAGAACACACCTCTCCAACGCTCTCTTGCAATGTTATGTTTTCTGCAGACAGAGGCTGAGGGTGAGAGAGGACAAAAAGAAACGTTTGGCACCCACCACTTTAAGAAAAACATTCAAAATCCTTTCTGTGGTCTTGTGAAAACCTGCGATTCTGAGACCCTTCAGTCTCTCCTGGAGGGGGGCTTGGATTTTGGGAAGTCATTCAGCGCTGGCTTGGCAGGGCGGAGGAGAGGTGATTTATCGCGTTCACAGTGTCACAGTGGAAGCAGGTAGAGGGTGCCAAGGCTGATTCCACACAGCTTACAGGCGACCTTGAGGGGAATTCATAAAAATGACGTGGGTAGCAAGGCCGTGGCTAGACCATGCACAAAACAGTCCAAGGCCTTTGGTTTGAAGGAAAACACTTGTTTTGAGCTAAAAACTGTCATACATTGTTCAGGATTAGGTGTTACGTTATAGATTATTTCACCCTTTTAAAGATGGAAAAATGCCATAGTTTTTCCTCTGATTATGAAAGTATACATAGAAATAACTACACTAAAAACATAGAGGGGCACAGAGAAGTAATGGTAGTTCAAATGCCGTGTAAAAGGTCTTTTCTTTTTAATTACAGAACTTTTATTGGGAGATGGATTTTCAAAGACCTGATTTTCCCAGATCTTTTCTTTCTTCTTTCTTTCTTTCTTTCTTTCTTTCTTTCTTTCTTTCTTTCTTTCTTTCTCTCTCTCTCTCTTTCTTTCTTTCTTTCTTTCTTTCTTTCTTTCTTTCTTTCTTTCTTTCTTTCTTTCTTTGTGGTACTGGGGATCAAACTCATGACCTTGCATTTGCCAAGCAGGCACTTGTGCCCCTGAGCTAAACCCCCGCCCCCAGATTTCTTTCCAGTCTTTGGGTAATGAATGAATATCTTTTCAGTAAAAAAAATTTTATGTTAAAAAAACCTGCGTGTGTATGTGTGCACACGTGTGTGTAGGGCAAGTAGTACAGATTGAGCCCAGGCCTCTTCACTGACCTTTTTATTTTGTATTTTAGACTGGGTCACACGAAGTTGCCCAGGTAGGACTTGAACTTGTGCTCCTCCTGCCTCAACCTCCCAGAGTTTGGAGGTCATAGGTGTGCGCCCCCCCACCTGACTCAAAAATCATTTTGAGGAAACAAATGTCTTTGTGGCTGTGTCCAAGCAGGATGGTCTCATCTTTGTTCATCATTAGGACAAATGACATTTATCTATTTTGAAATTAGGGTCCATTTAGATGGAAGTACTTTTATCACAGTTTCTAAGAATACAGACTTTTAGTAGCCTCAAATTGCACATAATAGTGGGCCTTTCTCATTCACAGGCTTGGGAATATTGCCCCTGATAATTATGATTTTATAACATAACTTAATGATTAACTGGGCATGGTGGTGCACACCTGTAATCCCAGTACTTGGGAGGCTGAGGCAGGAGGATCTTTGCAAGTTTGATGCTAGCCTGAGCTACAAAGTGAGCTCAAGACCAGCCTGAAAGCACAGCGAGACCTTGTCTCAAAAAGACAAAAATAAAAACCAACCAGTTATTGCATGGGATGGGTCCCTCAGCGTTTACTATAATTTAAGCAGCCAGCGCTGCTCTGTTTACCTGGCAGGTGGCTTTCTCTGTTTTGGGATATTCTCAGAAACAAAACCACTTGGAGCATTCGTGCAAATAAATCTTCACACACACTGCCGTAAATGTTCACCCCAACCCCAGATCTATACCCCGAGACCCCGGCTCTCACCCCCAGCATGGCTGCAGAGCTAAGTCATGGCTCTGTCACCCAGGGACCAAGCCAAACACGGAGGGCACTGCGCACGGCCTGGGAACCTGCTTCTCTCATGAAAATGAATTCATTCATCGAATTCACCTCCTTCCTTAAGCCCTCTGTAGCTCAGCTGACCCCAAGAAGGAGCCCAACATTTTCCTAAAATTAAATTTGCGATCAGTAAGTAGCAGCCTCGGCTCCCGCTGTGTTAGCCCAGTGCCGGGGCCTGACACTGCTTCCTCCTCGGCACCTGTCCCTGCACCTGGCAGCGGCCCCTCAGTGCCTGCCCCACGTCCTGGAAAGACCGGAAAACGTCATTCAGAGAGGCTGTCCCGGCAGGGCCCGTTTGGTCTCCCAGGTCGGCTCCTTATTGTTTCAGAAGTTTAAGCCCATTGAGGAGAGAATCATAACAGCCCCTTTTCAGCCATTCCCTAGAAGCCTGCTTGCTGCCTGGGTTCCAGCCACTGAGACCCAAGCTCGGGCGTCTGGGACGTGGGTCTGCCGGGTGCCGCCTGGCCACTGGTGCTCCCAGCTGTGCAGGGAGGGAGCCGAGTAGCCTCAGGGATCTGTGTCCCTGTCACACTGAGGGTCCCTGCCAGCCTCCGGCCACTAAGCAGCATCAATTCCTAGGTGTGCGAGTGGGCAGCCTGCACATGGCCGCAGCCCTGGACATCCCCGATTGTGCTGGGCCCGGATGTCCCAGGGCTGAGGGATGCCAGCCTCGCAGTGTTCCTTGGTCCTCTGACTGTAGCTGGGCACCGGATCGTGGAGGAGTTGAAGCTCGGCCGGCAGGCTGCAGAGTGCAGGCCCTGTCTACAGAGCAGCAGGGGAGCCCTGCGGGGTAACAGGCCCGGGCCCAGGTGAGGGAGGAGGAGGCTGCACCCCACGCTGGGAGGACTCCCCCATCCCGACCCACCCGTCCTGACCCCACCACCCGTGGAGCTGCCGCTGCCAGGCAGGAGGCAAACAGGCCCGGGCTGCTATCCCGGAGCAGGGTCACGCAGAGGACGCCGGGAACAAGGCCTCAGTGTGGCTCCTGCCCGGGAGGCCTGGCCAGCTCTGCGGTGCTGGCAGGGCCACCTTGGGAAGCCGTGAAAGCAGCATTGTGGTTGCTGGGCAGAGGGGGCCCCCGGGGCGTCGCATTCCAGCCTCAGCCCCCTTGATCCAAATTCCGGAAGAGGGAACCTGAGACCCTTACCGGCAGGCAGGCGTGTGCCCTGGGCAGGGAGCTGCAAATACCATTCGTTCTGCAAATATTGACTGAGGGCTGTGCCCCAGGGCCCCTGTGAGGCCGGCTGGGGGCGGAGGCTCCCTGCGTGCCGTGCGTGCCTGCTGGAAAGCGGGCCAGCGGTGTGGGGCGTTGCCTAGGAACTCCCCCAAAATGCAAGGTGGGCACGGTATCGGAGACCCATGGCTGAACAGTGTTTGGCATCATGGTGCCCATGTGCCAGCTCAAAGTGCAGGGAGCGAGCCAGGAAATGAACAAACGGACCGTGAGTAGGAGGTGGCCAGCGTCCCCGGAGATAATGACCCGGCAGCAGGAGACAGAAGCCCCCCCACACTTGGGCGTCTGGACCCTGCCGCCTGTCTTCGAGCCCTGCCCGGAGCCCACAGATGCACACTCGCCAGTGCCCCCCGGAGCTCTTCTCGGCTGTCATCACGCATCTGTGTTCCGGACCTGGTCGTATCGATCGTTCCTTGCTCTTTACTTGTGAGTGTCCCCACTGCTCAGACCGCCAGCCTCCCGGGGACAGAGGCACGCACTGCCTCACCGTCAGCAGCTCAGCACAGCCCCGGCGTGGCTGAGGACCGACCTCAGGGACAGCCCAGGCCCACGCTGCACACGGGCCGGGGCTAAGAACAGACTTTACATAAACATCTGCAACCCATTGGCCATGGGAAACCTTTGCGTCAAACTCTGATTCGGCGAGGTACTACCCTCCCGCCTCCCAAGAGTCCCACTGTCTTTATTTTATTTTATTTTATTTTTTTGTCTTTTTGAGACAGGGTCTCGCTATGCAGTTCAGGCTGCCTTGAGTTCACTTTGTAGCCCAGGCTGGTCTTGAACTCACAACAATCCTCCTGCCTCAGCCACCCAAGTGCTCGGATTACAGGCATGAGCCACCACGCCCAGCTGAATCCCAACGTCTCATTTGAAGGTTTTCATGACCAAACAGCGCAATGGATTGTTATTATATTTTGACCTTTGTCCATAAAAGTGCTGTGGAAACCTGTGCTGTCTCCCTCATGCACGCATCCGCCGTCTGGTCTTGATTTTGTCCCTGGTATCTCAAAGTCTAAAATAGCACCTGAGTGTCCACGCACTGACCGCACCGTGGGACGTGAAGTCAGAAGGGCCGGCTTGGTGTTTCTAAGCCTCTTGGTCCCCAAAGGTCCCCATTCTCACCAAATCCATCTCAGTCACCCAGGCCTCAAACTGACGGGCTTAGCCTCCTGACCCCCATTAGTCTAACAAGCGGGGCTCCCTCTCTGGGAAGCAAGGGTCTTCCACACTTCTGCCTCACTGTGCTCTGGAGGCCTGAGGGCTGTGTGAGTCCTCTTCCCCTGGGCAATGTGACTAAAACCTGTTGGGGACCCTGCCTGTCCAGTGCCATCCCATACTATTTACTGTTTAGGGCAGGAGGGCCCTACTCACCCAAGGGGTGAGAAAGGGGTGACTGCACAATGCCCCCCCGTCTAAGCGGACGGATGGGTTGGTGATGCACAGTGGATGGATGGGATACATGGATAATGGGTGATAGATGAATGGATGGATGGGGGATGGGTGGGTGGATGG
>PVLA01019335.1:0-12473 GCA_004027455.1 Hydrochoerus hydrochaeris
GTAACATATGTGTCCTAGTTGCCCGTCTTTGGCTGCCTGTCCAGTGTCTCAGGGCAGTTGTCTCACAGGAACCCCACAAATCCTCCTCCATGAGCTCTCCCATTTAAAGCCTCTGTATAAACTCTCTCACACTACTCACAGAAGGTAAAATTTCACAACCAGTCCTCACAAAGGGGTTATCTAGAGGGCCTCCAGCAACTCCCCTGGAGTCTCCACCCTCGACTCCATATTGAGCATTACATAAAAACATACACATGTGAACTACACAAATTACAATTATCAGTACAAAACATTCCAAGATCCCTGCGCCCAACTCCCACATGCGGTGTCCTTTTCCTGGAGAAGCAATTGTCACAAGGCGTGGATGGACTAGGACGCGGCATGGACAGAAAAGGGCGCCGCACCATTGATGTCTCAGCTGCTGATCCTGAACTCTTAGCAAGGCCTCATCTAAATCCTGAGCATCAGCAGCAGCAGCAGCACTTCCAGGGAGGAAAGAAGAGTGTGTGGATCCTGACCTTCCATTAGATTCTAGTGACAGAATCTACCTCATCACACAACGGGAGACGCAGGACAGGCCAAGGCACTGCTGGGTCCAAAGTCCTTTCAAAATACATATATGTGATTTGTTTACTTAATTCATTTTCATTTTAGCCACCATGTGTTTCTTTCATCTGCCAGAGAATGATGATGCTAGAAACTCTAGATTTGCATAATTGTTTTACACATAATTTCTGAAGAATAAATTTCTATCCCAGAGGCAGGAAAGCACCCTGATTTATTCACCTGAATGACGTGATGATCCTCGAATCCAGTGCCATCACCCAGGCAGTGTACACACTCAGGGCGTGGTGGGGGGGGTGGGCACCAGACCCCATGAGTAGTCAGAGGGGCCACCACATGCCTGAAAAGCAGCTGTTGTAGGCAAAGGGAGAACGAATCCTTAGTTACTATAACCAAGCCATGTCTGCTACAAATTCTTTCGTCATTTCAATATTTGGCCCTGGGTATGGGGGGAACAGCACCCCACAGGGGTTGGTAATGTCACTGCTCCTTGGCAGTGGCTCCTGAGAGGAAGTCTGAAAGGGTAAAGGGACCGGGCTGCTCTCAGAGCTATCCAGAGGCTCTTCCTAGGCTCTCACTGCCAGGAAAAATAATAGAGAAAAATCATCACCAGCAATGGGGAAAGAAAGAGGAGGCAAGATATATCATAGCCAGGTACAAATTCCCTGTGATGAATGCGATCATTATGTGTATCTAAATCGTGCCAACAAGCTTAACAATAATTTTAAAATTTCAACAGCATATCTCAGAAAATTGGAGAAAACAATTCTAAAATTCATTTGGAACCAGAAGAGACCTAGAATTGCAAAAGCAATTCCAGCAACAAAGGCAAGGCTGGGGGTATCACAATCCCTGACATGAAATTATACTACAATGCCACAGTGATAAAACAGCATGATGCTGGCAGAAAAAAAGATATGAGAGTCAGTGGAACATATTAGACAGATTAGAAGATGCAGAAACAACTCCAAACACACTCAGCCACCTTATCTTTAACAAAGGGGCCAACCACATACACTGGAAGACAGATAGACTCTTTAATAAATGGTGCTGGAAAAACTGGCTCTCCACATGTTGAAGATTAAAACTAGACCATGTCTATCACCATGCACTAAACTAAAATCAAAGTAGATAAAAAATCATAATATAAAAACAGAAACACTAAATCTGTTGGAAGAGAAAACAAGTAGAACTTTTGGAGACATAGGTGTAGGAAAAGACTTTATTCCAAAGTTCCAGTATTGGGAAATATCACAAGGAATCAACAGCTAGAATTTCATCTTATGAAAACAGCTTTTTCACAGCAAAAGAAATCATCAGTAGAGTGAAGAGACAGAGTGGGAAAAATCTTAGCCAATTGTTAATCAGACCAAGGACTGATATCTAGAAATTACAAAAATTGAAAAAAATCAGATAACCCCAATTTAAAGACTAGGTCCAAAAATGGGCATCTGAGGTAAGTACACATTTCTTAAAGAAGTAAAAACAGCAGTTTAATATATGAAAAAGGTGTTCAAAATTATTGGGGAGATGCAAATTAAAACAACACTGAGATTGTATCTCACTGTAAAAAGAATGGCTACTATCAAGAAATCAACCAATAGCAAATGCTGGAGGGGCTGTGGGCAAAGGGATCCTTTCCCACTGTTGGGAGTGCAGACTGGTGCAACCACTGTGAAAATCAGTGTAGAGATTCCTCAAAACGCAAGGACTAGAGGTTCCATCTGACCCAGCTATTCCCCTTCTTAGTATCTTCCCAAAAGAATTAAAAGTATCATCCCACAGCAATACCTGCGTACCCATGTTTATAGCAGCACATACTGTAATGACTAGAACTTTGAAGCAGCCCAGATGCCCATCAACTAATGATTGGACCAGAACAGATGCCTTATTTTCCATACAGTGGAGTACTAAGGAGCCATGATGGGGACAGTTCCAGATAAACGGGTGCAACTTGAGACCATTTATTTCTTAAATGAAATAAAACAAACACCTGTGCGTACGTATCACATTGTCTCTCTGTTGTGAGAAACTGGAAATGTAAATAAGGGCTAAAGTGTATAATAGAAAGTCTGAAATAGGAAGAAATTGTTCAAAAGAAAAGGGGAACTAGGGACGGCAGAGGAGGAAATGAAGAAAGGAAGGGGGAAAGAAAAAAGAGAAAAGAAGGAAAACCGGAAACAAAATTTTGTAAATAAGGAGGAGAAGATGGGTTGAAGGGAGAGGAGGAGAATGCAGAAAAAAGAGGAATCACGATACACCAGGTACAGACACGAGTTCTCATGATGAACGTGACCGTTATGTATATCTAAAGGGTACCAATAAATTTTATTAAAACAAACAAAAAATGGAAACACCATGAGCTTAGAAAATATCGGTGAGAGGTCCAGAGTGATACAGAGGGATGCGATACACCGCACACATGGCGCACTGTTCAGCTCTGCTAAGCATCGTTCACTCAGACCCGCCCCTTCTAAGGAAGCCGGAGAAGCCCGGCTGTCAGAAGCAGCAGGAGGAAACTCCAGGCAGTGGTCTGGCCTGTTCGATGTGGAGAATGTGGTACCATGTTAGTGGAGCCCATCTCTGCCTCAATTATTGTTCCTCTGTGTGGAGCACAGTGAGGTGTGTGGGCGATAAGAAGACAGAGTAAAATAGCTGTTCTGCTCCGTGGGAAATATTAGTACAAAAGCAAAGCTGCTTCAGCTGCTATACTTCATTCCGCTGCAAAGGTCAGTGCAAGAAGAAAAATGCAGGCTACCCCAGAAACTGAAGTTTGCAGACAAGAGAGATGTATTTCCACCTGCTACTTCTCAGAAGGGCAATTACTTTCATCCCAGATAGGAGAACAGTCCATGGAGCCAAGGAGGCAGCTTCCACAGAGGGCAGAGCAGTTTCCTTCTGCAATCTGATGATTTGAGACCAGGTGCAAAATAAATAAGAAATTCTATACCAAAAAACATCCATAGAGATCTTGCTTGTGCGATTTATCCACAGAATTCCCTTTACACGGTACGATGGTCACCGATAAATGAAAGAGAGAGAGAGAGGACCAGCTCCTTGGGCTCTGACTCCCGTTTCCCCTGTCAGACCACCATGTCATGCCTTCATGCTCATCTTTCACTTCCAGGACCAGATCTGCATTATCTGAGTGCGATTTTATACTGATTGTCCTAGGTGGGACCTTTTGTTCTTGAGGAAGAATAAGTAGGAAAAGTCCCAGTGGAAACTCAAGGAAAGCTATATTATAACTGGCATATTCCAAACCCTGAGGGTCTGGTCAGGATTCAGTTTCCCTTTGTAGTAAGAGTTCTGATTCCTGGTTTAGATGCATGAATGTTTCTATGAAAATTCAGAATTTTCTTCTTTCTTGAGAAAAATTCTAAATAACATTTTTTGTAGAAATTCTGTGTCAAATTTACATAAAGTTATGTATACAGTACAAAGATTTTATTGTCAGCAAACGTCTGTGGTTATAGTCTTTTTCTTGTCGTGCTGGAGAGCGGGTCCAGGGCTTTGTGTGTACTGGGTTCACATTCTACCACTGAGCTGTACCCCAGTCTGAGTGACGTGAGCTTGGAAGTGTAGGTGCTAAAGAGATGGCCTATGTCAAGATACCCAGGTTGACTAACAGACTAGAACACAGCACGCAGAAGCAGATTCAAGCACCAGTGTGAACTGATTTGTGACAAAGACAACACAAAACCAGAAGATGACGGGCTTTTTAAGTCCAGGAGACAGTGACATAGAAGAAATTAGAAGCCACACACCTGGAATTGCTGAAATGATAACAACTGAAGCAGAAAAACAACTTAGAGTTCTATTGTTTGATTAGCTTTGCGTGCCTATGTTCCATAGTCAGCACCTGTTTAGAGGATAGCAGTGTACATTACCGTGACTAGTGACTGTCTGTTGTCTTGTTTGTGAAATGCAACATTTTTCTCATTGTTTTGTTTTGTTTCATTTTATTGTTTTGTTTTATTAGCTTTAAAATAAAACAATAATTTTTGTTGGAACCCTATACAGAAAAAACTTTGTGTCAAGAGGAAAATTTATAGTTTTAAGTTCTTATATTAAAAAGATCTTAATTCAATAACTTTACACTTCAGGGAATTAGAAAGAGAACAAACCGTACCCAAAACTAGTAGAAAGAAGGGATTAATAAAGATTATAATACAGATAAACAAAATAATGAATAGTATAGACAAGTAATGGAATCAAAATTGTTGCTTGAAAACATCAAGAAGATTGGTAGTATACAATTATTATACTATATATAAGAATAATCAAAACAAATTAATTTAGTAAACCTAAAATAAATAAGAGTAGATATGTAATTAATGCTTTCCCAACTTCCAAGTTGACACCTAAGGGTTTCTCATTAATTTCCACTTTTTCAGAGTAAACAGTGGTGCTGTGCACGGTGACTCATTGGTCCCTGTCTTGAGAGGTCAGTGAACAATGTGCTTTGTGCTCACCAAGTGTACAAATACAATTTGGGGCATAAATCACTGTCGGCCGTTCTAGCAGATGTTCCAGTTCTTTTGTGCATAACTCCATGAGCGTCTTTCCCCGTAAGCTCATCTGGGTTACTCATCTGGGTTAGACAGAGACTTAGTCACTGTGAGAACCTCTGGTCACTCCTGTCCCATTTTCCACAGCATCAAAGCATATGACTTTCCATCACCAGCCTTTTGGGGTTTTTTTGTAATAAGAAATGAACTAAGAGATGGACAATAAATGCAATGTGGCATTTTCCTGTAAGAGATCCCAAGTACTCCGTGAAAGTAAGTACGCTGGCTCTGTAACACTGGATGAAAACAGCATTGCAGCGTGGTGTGTGTGGCATAGTACCATTTACATAAACATCACAAACCAGCTCAGGAAACATGTATGCTCCAAGCTGAACCCACCGAGCTCATTCTTCAGCCCAAAAAACAGTCAAACATTGCAAATCCATGCTATTCAAGCTAAATAAGCAGGATCTGGACAAACAGCTTTGAGGTAACCATACTAAGTTCCTTTGGGGCAGGAGGTCTTCTAACCAGTGAGGAAGGACTGCAACCTTATCGGTGGTATTTAATTTGTTTTATAAAAATCGCAAACAAGACAGAAGGTCAAAGTTGTAGTTCTAAATGGTTGTCTGCTTTCTGTCATGCGTTAAAGAAATTTTACAAAGCAGAATTATCAGAAGAGCATGAAATGACTCAGGAGACAGCGTGCCCCTCTTTACTACCAGTGTCCTGGATTTTGGAGGGGACATTGAAGCTTCCCATCTGGGACTTCTGGGAGTAAGGGGGCTTGAGCAGCTCTGGATCCCATGGTGGCTGATGCTGTGAAGGAAGAGTCGCAAGGCCCATGGATCCTTCAGAGCTCTCCGCATAACCAAGTCCAGTGTAGGCCGATGTCTGCAGTTAGTGAAGGAAGATTTTTGTCTAACAGGATCTGCATGCAGCAGAGTGCGAGTGCTGACCGCCATCCGGAACTCTTTAGAGGAGCCGTTTTGGATAGTTTTCATCAGCACTGTGAAAGTTAGAATGCTCAGTTACACATACAGAATGGAGTGAAGCCACCGTGCACATAGTAGCTAAAGGATAGCGTGTAATGTACAACAAGCATGTGTTTAAGCTGATTCTTGGTCTACTTTGAATTGTTTTCAAAGTAGCATTTTTAGTGGGACCCTCACAAGATTAAAAAAATGATAGTCCCCATAAGTATTTTAATTACAAATTTGCAAATCTATGGTTGTCAGGATCAAAGCAATCATCTGCTTAAAAAAACATTCCCCGGGTATTTGGCTGGCCAGGGCCCGAGTGCATGAAGCTCCCACTACAGAAGCTGTGGGGAGAGACGCGTGCACCCTGGGCCACAGGAGTAGGGGTGCCAGCGAATGGGAGGAGCAGAGCTGCTGGAGTGTGGGATGCTGTGCAGTTTAACAAGAGAGTGTCGAGTCCCTGCTACGATGGTCGGCTCAGACTTCTACTAACAATAAATGGGAGTTCTTACTGTCAGCTCTCATCAATCTTGACACTCCCAGGTTTTTAAAATTTTGTCAGTGGGAAGGGAAATGAATGACTTCTATCTGGTATTCTAACGTTCAGTTTTCAGTTACAGATGGGATGTCACAGCTGAAGTGTCCACACAGCATTTCCCCACCTGAGTGAAAGCTGCAGCCTCTGCCCACTTATTGTCTGTGTCAGCAATCTTTTGCCCAGAAGTACCTGGTGCAATCTTTAAAAATTATTTAGTTTTCCAAAGAGCTTTTATGTTTGTAAGTTTTATCCATTAATATTTACTATATTAAAGATTTCAATTGAGAATTATTTAAATATTGATTAGTTTAAAAGTAAACTGATCATGACAATAAGACACTTATCAAAATAGCAATATTTTATAAACAAAAAATTAATAATAAGATTGGAGTCACTTTTCATCTTCGCAATTTGCTTTATTGTCTGACTTTACAGAAGACAGCTGTTTTCTCATACCTAATTCTGCACTCAGTTGTGTGTTGGCTCAGGTACGTGAAGACAATCCAGCTTTACACAGACTATGTCCTTGGACAAGGAAATAGATGTCTAATAGCTATTGTAATTAACTGTGAAAATTATTTGCTACTACACGAGTCTGCAGGAGATGGTACCTTAAAGATTAGTTGCAATATGGAACCTGAAATCACGCCAATTAACATTTTGTCTCCTATAACATTAGAATCTGCTGGGCTACCATATACTTTAAGTGGATCTTTGACCTATGAATGATATTGAAACAAATTTCACTGTTATTTAGAAATATCAATTTATTGGGTTACCAGGTCTCTAAATACTGACATAGTTCATATAATATCAAAATTTCTAATATCATCATCAATCTCAGTAGAAAAGTCTTTAGAGATTTTTAAGCACATGATGGCAGATACAAATTTTTCAAATTTCTAATCTCTACTTTGAAGCCTGAATTTTATCAATGGTGACAATTATTCACTCTTTTTTTGGGGTGATATGTTCATCTTGTTAAAAAAAAATTTGACCAAAAAAAGACCTCTGACCCCTTTTCCTAGAGTGAGGAAGCCCGAGCACACCTGGGGAGGCAGGTCTGAGTGCCGTTCGCTTTATGGTCAGGGTGCTGGAGGGACCAAAACCTGTGTGCAGCCGCGGGCGTGAGCCGGTCGGCTTACCTGCTACGGACCTCAGGACAGAATGCTATGGGTTGAGCCTTCTGTAGACTGAAACCTCTTCAGACCCTGAAATGCGTCTTCTTGTTCCCACTGGCATGAAGCAGGCGTTAATGAGAATTTTTATCAAACATATGAGTGAGTGAGTAATGAACAAGTGCAAGACGTAGGAATATCTTCAGTGTAACAAGTGGTAAATTGCTCCCCCAAAAAGCAGTAAAGTGAACATGCCAAATTCTTGGACAGCTTTTTATAAATGAAGTAGTTTGGTTTGTTTTCAGAAGAATAAAATAGTTTGGAATTTTAAAAAAACTATTTCAATGTCTTTCACTAAACATGAATCATGAATAGTGATTCTTTAAGAGGATGTAAGCTATCAGTTTTAGCAAACTCCTTTCTTATGACAAAAGAAGGCGAAAGCAGAGTTGCAGGCATGAACAGTTATCGGTGGAGTCCCTAAGATTCAAGTCGACCTCAGGTTCCAAGCGCCTCAGTGAAGGTTAGCACTCAGGAGGGACTGATAGCTCACAACACTTACAGCTGATTATGGTTTATGTCCTGCTTCAGTTTATTTTGTTCCCTTGAGAAAAATCCTAGTTAGATTTCAAGCTGTTTAAGAACATAGTAATTTCCAAATGGCATGGTTGTGGTTCTTCTGTGAAAACAGTGAGTTTATATCATACCTTGGCAAATGTTTGGAATGTTTCCTGCAAGGGTACTGTCCGCAGAGGAAGGTGGCATCGACACTGCCTCTTAGCAGTGTGGGCTATGACCTGCCGAGAGACCCCGCCATGGTAACAAACGTTTTGTGTAATGTACTCTATTCCAACAACACTGTTTTCGGTGCATAACTGTATTATTACTGAAGCATTAAAGGGAACATATTGGCCTTGGTAAGGGATATGCTGAGCAAACACATAGAAGATGGGGTGCTGATTTAACAGAGCCAAATCAGCGCCTGCCAGCTAAGAACACCACCACACACTCCTGCCCCTAAGCGATCTTTCTAGAATGTCTGAGAAATATTCAGGCTTCGGGATCATAAGGGTGAAACAGAGCTGCTAGGATGAAGTTTTGAGTGAATATTGGTGGGTTAGGAATAGCTGGTTTTCACAGGGACCATGTTTTTCTTTAACTGATAGTCTCTCTACATCCTTGCATCTCTGAGAGTTCATTATGTAACCCAACATCACGGACTGGGTTGGTATTCAGGCTTCCTGTTGTAAATATTTTCTGTTCACTTCTGATCTGGGTCCTTCTGCTCACATATGAAGAAGGTGCTGCTTTTACCTATGTAAATGTAGTTCTTCAGCCTACATCTGAAAATCCCTGGAGGCTGAATAATTGGGAAAGAGCTCATCTCTCCATCACAGGCTGACAGGTCTCTTTATTTTGGTATGGATTTCATTCTGTCTTTAAATCTATGAACTACACACTCTGAAAAGGACATTTTCAGTAAATTTGTGTCTTTCATCTATTTTCTTGTTCTAGATGAAACTGAAATGAATAGGCAAGTTACAATGCTATGTGCTTTGGTCCAATCACTGTAAAAGTTCAACACATTCCTGTCAAGGACCCTGTGATTTCTCCAAATCAAGGTAAAGTGGCCTGACCTCATGAAAGAAACCTAAGGACAGGCTCACTAATGGTCCCTATGTTCAATGTAAAATGTACTTAACACTGAAAACTACTGTGTATTTAATCTCTAACCAATGACCATCGTCAATCTACCCGTGAATCTATCTCCCCTGTGCCTCTCTATCTGCTTTTAAGTCATCGCTTGTTTAGTATGCAGCTTAAAGTTATTTCTAGATGATCAGAAAAACATTGCTTTGAATAACTTCACATCTGCATGGCCATGTAATGTTTGCCCCGATTATTATAAAAATGCTTTAGAAATTTAATACTAAAATAGTAAGATCCAAAAGCCAAAGTACTATCCTCAGCATCATCTGATATTATAAATAGGGAATCTCTAATACATTGTCATAAATCAGAATCTGCATTTTAGTAAAATCCCTGGAAGATCTGTACATGCGGGAATATTCTAGAACTTCTTTAAAGTCGATGTTTCTGCACCAAACATTTCAAAATTACAAATGTAGATATTTAACACAATGAAAGAAAATACAGGAGACAAAAGACAGGAAAAAGTCTGTGCTTAAACTCTGGCCCTGTGATTTTTTTACAAATTATTTTACAACTTTAATATTTGTAAATATCCATCAATTTCTGGAACATACTAGGTACTTAATAAACACATTTTTCCTTCTCTAAATCCAGGAGCAGTAACTCCATGTGCCTTGGATTATATGATGTCTACAATATTTAATGAGCAGTGAGTTAATGGAATTGTTCATGAGCAGAGAATTTGGTGCTAAGACTTGTTAACTTGTTATTGCACCATAACCTTATCTAATCTGATTAGTGTAAAATTAGTACCAGATAATCATACAAAAAGTTTTCAATCTGCAGCATTCGCTTGCATGTCATATAGTACAGTCCTAAAGATACTGATAGTGTGAGAGAGATGGTGATTCATGGGTACAGTGCAAAAATATGTACTTAAAATAATTGCTAGTGGGAATATGAGAAATAGATCATAAACTTAGTGAAACTATGGCACTGGGGGGCGGGTGAGGCAGGAGGGTATTAACGTTGTGCTAAAAGCAGTGACATTTGGCAAAGTGCTGTTGCTCAGCAAAGGATCAGCTGATTTAAACACAGGAATGACAGAAAAAAGCTCTGAGAGTGCCACTTGGTGTGCAAAGCATGAGTGTGATCAGATACCTGTGTCAGAAGTGACCAGGGCATGTGAATGAAGAAAAAGGACACACAGCAGTCTGTCCAAGGGGCCAAGAAAACCAAGTGCTGGGGGGGAAGAACGGGGCCAACCAAGGGACAGTCCCCTTCGTCAGACAGGGCCCCCGTGTCTCCCTAGCCATGCTTCAGAAGGAGTGCTCCTTCTCTCTGCGGCTCAGTGGCAGCTGCCAGCCAGCCTGCTCCTCTGTGGGTGAGCCTCGGTCGGAGAGGAAAAATGCCAAGTCTGATGAGACACTCGCCCAGGTCCCTGACACTCCGGGCACTGATCCACTTGTGCTGAAGGACTTTGGGGGTCCTCATGGCAGGTCAGGGGATAAGGAGGTTACATGTGGGAAGAAAAGTGAAGCGATCATTCGAGGACCAGAAGGAAAGATGACAACACAGCCAGTTTCACCAATATTTGGTTGCTCCCTGTCTTTAAAGTGCCTAGGAAACTGCACCCGTCTTCTTGAAACTTGGGAGGAATGTGTGGTTAGTTCTGACCAAGGATGTACCAGAGGAAATGGTAAGGGTTTTATCTCGGCTGAAGATGAAAAGCTCAGGCAGACTCAGATACTGTCTCTTCTTACAGCTGCAAGGACCAGATGAGGGTCCCTTGGTCTGTGTGGCTCCTGGCTGGTGAGGGGACCCTCTCATTTATACCCGACATGTGAACAAGAAAAGGGCATCTTGCTCTCTACAAAGGCCTGAGATTCCTGGGACTAACTCCTTACCACTGCATAATTTAAGGCTATTTTGATAAGCATAGTGACCATTTCCAGACTCTTACAACATGTAATTATTCACCCAACTCAGACACGACTGTTGAAATTGCTAATAGGTTGACAACTTCTACACTGCTCTGCCCCATTTTCCAGTTTGCTTATGGCCCCACAGACAACTGAACTTGTCACTGACTATGAAAGATTGGCCTTGCTCTCTGGGCTTTCTTCGATTTGACAAATCCAATCTGTTGTGCTAATTTTAAATCAAGAGGTGCTGCGAGATGAGTCACCGATTTGTAATTGAGAAATAGCAACTGGTATCTGCCGAAACCAAGAAACCCAGGCAGACCAGAGCATAGTTCTTTGGCAGCAACCAAGCAAATGGCATTCTAATCAAGGTGGACGACAAAGGTCACAGACCGCTCTCAGGAGCAGCAGAGCGAACGTGGGTGACCGCAGGGGCTCTGCTTCCGGCGCTTCTTCACCAAGGGTGGGTTTGTGCACGGAGGAAAGCAAGTCCGGAGGCCACGCCAGCGGCCTCTCCTTACACAATCGTTAATCTCCATCAATTTATTATGTACTGTGTGCCAGCAAGTGCGTCAACTGTAGGGAGGGCGTGATGTAAAGCTGGGAGGATTTTTCCTGACTGAATCAGAGGCTACTGGGCTGAAGTGGCTCGGCTGTAAAGTACCCGTGACCATTCGGTCACAGAACTGCCAGCGCCTCCCAGACAGATTCCTTCCCGCTTCAGAAGCAGAGCCTGCAGGTTCTAAAAGTGACTTCATGAACCTGTTGGAGACAAGGAAGAGGAGGAGGAGGAGGAGGAGGAGAAGGAAAAGGAGGAGGAAAAGGAGAAGGAGAAGAAAAGGAAGAAATAGAAGAAGAGGAAGAGGAAGAAAAAGAAGAAAGAGGAGGAGAAGGAGAGGGAGAAGGAGAAAGAGGAGAAGGAGGAGAAGGAGGAGAAAGAGAAGGAGAAGGAGAAGGAGGAAGAGGAGAAGGAGAGGGAGAGGGAGGAGAAGGAGAGGGAGAGGGAGGAGAAGGAGAAGGAGAAGGAGAAGGAGAAGGAGAAGGAGAAGGAGAAGGAGAAGGAGAAGGAGAAGGAGAAGGAGAAGGAGAAGGAGAAGGAGAAGGAGAAGGAGAAGGAGAAGGAGAAGGAGAAGGAGAAGGAGAAGGAGAAGGAGAAGGAGAAGGAGAAGGAGAAGGAGAAGGAG
>PVLA01019336.1:0-12474 GCA_004027455.1 Hydrochoerus hydrochaeris
CACCTTTTGGGTCTCTTTTATAAGTTGATAGAGCGGTCATGCAATTTCCCCATATCCGGGTATCCAAAGGCAGCAAAAGCCTGTAACACCCAGGAATCCCCTTAGCTGTTTTAGAGTTTTGGGCTGTGGGAAGGAGAGAATGAGTTTAATCCTTTTCTTTCCTAGCCTTTGGGTCCCTTTGGATATAATGAGGCCTAAATATCTTACCACAAGACAGCAAAGTTGTGCCTTAGAGACCTTATAACCTCCACTAGAAAATTTAGCAGAGCACATGTGCCTTAGCTATAGAGCTCTTCTGAGGGGGCACATGACAGTATGTCATCTACATATTGCAAGATTGTGACCTGGGGAAACTCAAAACATGCCAATTCATGGGAAACCACTTGTCTAAAAAGATGTGGACTATCTCTGAACCCCTGGGGGAGCACAGTCCACATCAATTGAGATGCTTGGTCCTGTGGATTTTCAAGAGCAAAAAGAAACTGAGAATCTGTATGTAAAGGAATATGAAAGAAGGCATCTTTTAAATCTAACCCTGAAAACCAACTGGCATCTTCTGAGAAAGCAGAGTGTATGGAATGGGTACCACTGGGTGAATGGGCACTACTGCCTCATTTATCAATCTAAGGTCCTGTACCAACCTGCATTCCCCATTGGGTTTTTGAATTCCCACGATTGGAGTATTGCATGGACTGTTACAGGGCTCATGTAAGCCTTGTGACCTTAGATTATCGATTATAGGTATTAATCCTCTTAACTTTGGGTCTTAAAGGATCTTGTCTCTGATAAGGAAAAATAGAACAATCTCTGAGGTGTATCTGTATTGGGGCAGCTCTTATTGCCCTACCTATTTTACCTTTAGCTGCCCATATTTCAGGATTTATTCCTGTCTCCACGAAGGGAAGGCAGCGTACCTGATCTGGGTGCATATATATCACAGTATTTAGACAGGATAAAATATCTCTTCTTAAGGGGGGAACTAGACTTTCAGGCATAATCAAAAATGAATGTGTAAAAAGAAACCATCCCAGTTAGAGCCTAAGGGTTGAGTAAAGTACCAAATTACCTCCTCACCAGTGACTCCTCTCACGGAGGTGTGGTGACTAGAAGGAAAACCAGGATTGAAAAGAAGGACCAAGAGGCTTGTGCCAGTATCCAGCAATAGGCTGATTTCTTTTTCCTCTATAGTCATGATTACCTGGGGCTCCTCTGTGGAGATGACAGTTTAGCCAGAGGGAAAGGGCAGTGAGAGCCCCAGGTCCCTTCAGTCCTGCTGGACCAACTGATAGGATGGGTCTGAATCCTGGGGCCTTGGCCTCAGAGAGCAGTCCGACCTCCAGTGGTCACCTTTGCAGTCAGGGCATGGCCCAGGGGCTTCTGAGTACAGTCTCTCTTAAGGTGACCTGGCTTGTGGCAGCAATAGCAGGTAATTGTCATTGAGCTCTTCTTGGAGCCCCAAGAATCAGACTTAGGGTCTGTTTTCCTTAAAGCTGCAGCAAAAGCAGTGGCTTTTTCTCAGTATCTTTGTTTTCTCTCCTTGATCTCCATCTCATCACGGTTATAAAATACTGAGGAGGCAACTTTTACTGAAGTATCAAGTGAACTATCTGGAGCAAAAGTCAACATTTGTAGTTTTTCTCTAGTATCTGAGGCTGACTGTGTGATAAACTTATCTTTAAGGATAATTTGTTCCTCTATTGAATTAGGATTTAAAGAAGTATGTTTTATCAATGCCTCTTGTAATCAATCTAAGAAGGCAGAAAAGTGTTCATTACTTTCTTGCTGAATACCTGATAAAATAATGAATGGTCTAGTTCTTACTTTTCTTAAACCTTCAAGAACACATGTCTGGAAATGTTTTCTAATCCAATCACCCATCTGGTCATTAGCCCAGTAAGGGTCTTGCATAGGGACTGTTTGTGTTCCAGTGGGAACTGGTGGTTCCCATGACTGTTGATTTTCTGGTCTTCTAAAGTTAACAATATAGTACTCATCTCCAAATGCAATAGCAGCCTGTAATGCTGCCTGTCTCTCACTAGAAGTCAATGCCTGATTTAAGAGCAACATTACATCTTTCCAATCTAGTTCATATACCTGAGTAAGTTCTCCAAAGACCTCAATGTTCTTATCAGGGTCATCTGAAAATTTCCCAAGATCTGATTTTATTTGTTTAGGTCACCAAGAGAGAAAAGAATATGAATTCTGGAAGTTCCACATCTTCCCTGTACTTTCTGTAAAGGATATTGCCCTTGAGGAGCTCGCTTAAGCCCAGGTAAGGATGGGTGTAGTCCTGTAGAAGCCTGGGTTATAGCTGGCCTAGAAACCTTATCCTTAAGGCTGGAAGGGCAAGTGGGGGAAATTTCTGGTTCTGTAAAGGTGGGGGCAGATTTAATTAAGACTCTTTCATCCTCTGCTTCCAAAGGTTTGGTAGAAATGATTTTAGACTCTGGGGTAGTAGATGCCTTAAGGGCCTGAGGTGCTGAGTTTCCCTGTGGCTGACATTTACATTTAGAATATAAATAAGGAGTACTTCTCAATGCATAGAAAATCTGAATATAAGATAACTCTGACCATTTTTCCTCCTTTTTACAATATGTTTCTAGTTGCAAAAGAGTATCATAATTAATACTTCTCTCTGTGTTAAACTTTGGCTTTATGGAGTATGCAGGCTACACATTCCTGCAGAGAAATGCCAATTGACTCTTTTTCAACTTGGAAGGGTCGAACATCTCCCAATGCTGAAGAATGCATTCCAAAGGAGAGAGAGGCTTTGGCATTGTGTTGCCCTTGTTTGTAAAGTACAAGCACCATGTAAGACTATGGAAAGTTTTGTAACAGGAATTGAACTAAGGAAACTCCACTGAGCTCTTTAGCCCTGTAGTGCTATCTGACACTGAGCTATCTGACTGAAAAAAGGAAATAACTAAGGCGTCCCTTATTGTTCCTATTTCATAATACCCTCACTGTGTCCCTTGGGTTGACTCTGCTCCAGGGCAGGTGGATGCCATCTGGAAAGTATGAAAGATAAAATTCGGCCAGCCTATCTACCCTTGGCCTGGCTCACAATCCTATCTTCCCCGATAGCTTATGAACTTTGTTTCCATAAGGAATGCTTAAAGAAGGAAGTATAACTTTATCATAAACTATTACTTTTGCTTATCATGAAAAGGTGGGCTAAAGCATTTCTTTTTTTTAAAAGCACAGGTAGAATTTATTGTAAAGTAGATAAAGAGAGAATTACACCTTCCATTGAGAAAGTAGACAGTGCCACCAAGGCCTCTGCAGCTAGTACAATTTGGGTGCATTTTTAGGCACACAGAAGTTACTTCCGGGTTTTTCTTCTAAATTTTATTATTTTAAAGACAATAAAACAAAAGAGAACAGATCTAAGCAGATCAGAACAGAAAAATGTAAGCAACACAGCACTTCACAACAAGACAATTGGATATTAAGAGTAGCTATCATATCTCTTTCTTTGAAATAATTGAGCTTAGCTTCACACATAATAATGTAAAACATAACAAAATAGAAAAAAAACCACTCAAGAGAATGAAAGTATTGCAAGACATTCTGAACCAAATAACCAAAGATGAACAATGGTAAGGTTCTTATCATGAATGGGTGTTGGATCTTATCAAAGCCTTTTTCTGCATCTATAGAAATGATCATGTGATTCTTGCTTTTGGCTCTATTGATATGGTGGATTACATTTATTGATTTATGTATGTTGAACCATCCCTGCATGCCTGGGATGAATCCCACTTGGTCATAGTGTATAATCTTCTTGATGATTTGCTGCATCCTGTTTGTCAATATTTTATTGAGAATTTTTGCATCTATGTTCATTAGGGAGATTGGCCTGTAGTTCTCTTTTTTAGTTGGGTCTTTCTTAGGTTCTGGTACAATCGGATGGCATTAGATGTTCTAACTCTGGAGCAATCAGTGGGTCACAGAGGAAATTAAAAAAGAAATTAAACAATCTCTCCAAGCAAACGAAAATACAAGTACAAATAACTGGAACCTGTGGGATGCAATGAAAGTGGTCCTCAGAGGAAAATTTATTGCACTGAGTTCCCACATTAGGAAAACAGAATGAACACAAATAAGCAACCTAATATATTACACCTGAAACATCTAGAAAAAGAAGAACAAGCCAAGCCCAAAGCCAAAATAAGGGAGGAAATTATAAAGATCAGAGCAGAAATTAATGCAATAGAGACTAAGAAAACAATACAAAGAATCAGTGAATCAAAGCTTTGGCTCTTTGAAAGAATAAATAAAATTGATAAGCCATAGGCAACCTAATTTTAAAAAGGAAAGAAAAGACTCAAATTCATGCAATACAGAATGAAAAAGTTGAAATCAATAACGACTCTGTGGAAATACAGAAGATCATCAACAACTATGTTGAAAAGCTCTACACTTATAGGTTCGATAACACAGAAGAAATGGACAGATTCCTAGAAACAGACAAACCACCAAAGCTGAATCAAGAAGATGTAAAACTGCTGAATAACCCAATTTCTATTAATGAAATTGAAAATGTAATCAAGTCCCTACCAACAAAGAAGAGCCCAGGCCCAGACGGATTCACTGTGGAATTCTACAAGAAATACAAAGAAGTCTTAATGCTGACACTCCTCAAACTCTTCAATGAAATTGAAAGGGAAGAAATTCTTCCTAAGTTGTTCCTGGAAGCAAATATCACTCTAGTACCAGAACCTTACAGAGAATTGGAATAGATGGTCTTTACCTCAATATGATAAAGGCCATCTATGACAAACCAACAGCCAGTGTCATATTAAATGGTCAAAAACTGGCAGCCTTTATCTTGAACTCAGGCACAAGACAAGGATGTCCTTTATCACCACTCCTATTCAACATAGTACTGGAAATACTAGCCAGAGCAATTAGACAAGAGAGAGAAATAAAAGGAGTAAAGATAAGAAAAGAGGAAGTTAAGTTATCATTATTTGCAGATGACATGATACTCTACATAGAAGACCCCAAACCTCCATTGAAAGACTCCTAGATATAATAAATAAATTCAGCAATGTAGCTGGATACAAAGTCAGTACTCAAAAATCAATAGCATTCTTATACACTAACAACAAAATCACCGAGAGAGAAATGAGAAGCCACACCCTATGCACTAGCATCCAAAAAATGAAATACTTAGGAATTAATCTAACGAAAGATGTAAAAGAGCTGTACAGGGAAAATTATAATACCGTGAAAAAAGAAATTGAGGAGGGCCTCAGTAAATGGAAAGACATCCCTTGTTCATGGATAGGAAGAATAAATGTTGTAAAAATGGCCATTCTCCCAAAATTGTTATACAGATTCAATGCAATGCCAATCAAAATACCACTAACATACCTCAGAGAGCTAGAGCAATCACTCCTAAAATTCATCTGGAACCAGAAGAGACCTAGAATAGCAAAGGCAATTCTAAGCAGCAAGGCCAAGGCAGGAGGCATCACAATCCCTGACTTGAAGTTATACTACAAAGCTACTGTAATGAAGTTAACATGGTATTGGAATAATAACAGACCTGAAGATCAATGGAATAGACTAGAAGATACAACTATGAATGCAGTCAGCCACCTTATCTTGGATAAAGGGGCCAAGCATGTTCGCTGGAAGAATGACAGTCTCTTTAATAAATGGTGCTGGAAAAACTGGCTATCCATATGCTTAAAACCAAAATTAGGCCCATGCCTATCACCATGTACTAAACTAAAATCCAAATGGATCAAAGATCTAAATATTAAAACAGAAACACTAAATCTGTTACAAGACAAAGTAGGTAAGAAATCTTGAAGACATAGGGGTTGGTAGAGAATTAATGAACAAGAATCAAACTTCATGGGAAATACTTCCCAGGATTAATAACTGGGATCATGTCTTATTAAAGAGTTTTTGCATGTCCAGAGAAATCTCCAGCAGAGTGAAAAGAAAACCAACAAACTGGGAAAAAATCTTAGTGAACTGTCCCTCAGACAAAGGACTTCTGTCTAGAACTTATAAAGAATTAAAAAAAATCAGACCCCCGAAATTCAAAGACCCAATCCAAAAATGGGCATCTGAGATGAACACACAGTTCTCAGATGAAGAAATACAAATGGCAAATAAATACATGAAAAAATGTTCATCATCATTGGTCGTTAGAGAAATGCAAATTAAAACCACACTGAGATACCATCTCACTCCAGAAAGAATGTCCAGGATCAACAAAACTACCAATAACAAATGCTGGAGAGGCTGTGGGGAAAAAAGGAACTCTTCTGCACTGTTGGTGGGATTGTAGACTGGTACAACCACTGTGGAGATCAGTCTGGAGATTCCTCATAAGGCTGGGGTTGGAGGTACCATTTGACCCAGCTATTTCACTCTTAGGCATATTACCAGAAGAACTGAAAACATCTTACCACAGTGACATATGTGCACCCATGTTTATAGAGGCACAGTTTGTAATAGCCAGATCTTGGAAACAACCTGAGTGCCCATCAATTGAGGAATGGATAAAAAAATTGTGGTACTTTTATACAATGGAGTACTACTCAGATATAAAGAATGATCCCATTCAGATATTTATAAATAAATGTCTGCAACTTGAATCCATACTCATAAGTGAAATAAACTCACATGTATAAATACCATATAGTCTCCCTAGAAATGGTAATAGTACAGAAGATTTTATGGTAATCATGGTTCACCATTATACTGCTTTGACGTCTTATGTTTTCATTCATTGGTTGGAATGGTTTTATTCTGTTTTGTTTGATGTTAATATGTGATCATAAGAATAGTTACTTTGAAGACAAGACAATATGGCAGCCAGTGTTGATTTGACATCATCTTTCTCTGAAGTCCTACCACACTCTTGTTTTTCTATTACCATTGGTTCTATCACATTGTGTCTTATTGGATTTTAAATTGTATGATAGTATAAACAAAATTTTTATGGAAAATGAGATAATATAGCAGCCATTGCTCATCTTTGGTAATTTAGTTCAGAATGCCTTGGAATACTTCCATTCTCTTGAGTTGTTTTATTCTACTTTGTTATGTTTTACATTATTGTGTGTGAAGCTAAGGTCAACTATTTCAAAGAAAGAGACATTATGATAGCTACTGTTAATATCCAATTGCCTTGTTGTGAAGTGCTGGGATGCTTACATTGTTCTGTTCTCCTCTGCTTAGATCTGTCCTCTTTTGTTTTATTCTGTTTAAAATAAAAAGAAGAGAAAAGAAAAAAAAGAATAAGAAATATGAACGAAGAAGCAGGAATACATACAGGCAAATTACAAAGGCTCTTCATGGAAATAATTAAGGAAAACTTCCCACACATGGGAAAATGACATTTGGTTATGTGAGGCATACAGAACTCCAGCCACCTACAACCAAAGCAGAGCTACACCCAGACATATAATAATCAAGATACCAGAAATTCAATATAAAATCAGAATATTAAAAGCCATCAGAGAAAAGAAACAGATTACCTAATAAAGGTAAGCCCATCGGGATCATGGCTGACTTCTCGACACAGACCATCAGGTCAAGAAGAGCTTGGAGTGAAGTATTCCAAGCCCTGAAAGAAAATAATCTCCAGCCCAGATTGATGTATCCTGCAAAACTGTCACTAGAAATTAATGGAGAAACAAGATGCTTGCACAACAAAGAGGAACTGGGGGAGTTTGTGACCACCAATCCAACCCTACAGAGAATACTGAAGGACATTCTAGAGAGAGAGAAAAAAATACCAGGATTTTAGGAACAGTGGCAGAAAGGCCTCAATGAGTGGGGCAGGCAGTAGAATGAAACTATACAAACAGGCAGAAAAATAGCATAGCAGAAATGAGGCAGAGAAGGATAACTAGAATCTCTAACATAGATGGCTTTGATACACTATATTGTTAATAGTGCACCAGAATTTAAAACCCACATTACTCACACTACTCTGCTTAGATGTATTATATTCTGTTCCAGTCATTCTACCTGTACTAGATTTGAGGGCACAGACAGTAATCCCAAAAATAACAGGATATAGTACAGTAATCATCCTTAATTTCCTATTAACTTAATCTAAATCTCTGTAAAACCTACACTGTTTTACCACGACTGATCGTAATTGAATCTGGTTTGTTAGATCGCTGTTTTGTATTGATAGATTTTATTCAAAGCTGTTATGATTGATAGCATCAAGTCTGAGAGCATAGGCAACTGCACTTATGATGACAAGATTCACTAGAATATCCACTCTGGTTTGATTATTACCTGCCTTTGAAGTTTTACATTGTCTTCAATGTTTTATTTTTACTAATATTCTTATGTACTGCTATATTCAATTATGCCTGATGATATAGGAAATTCTACTGAAGATAATAAGAAACAACACAGTAATCATTGTAGATCAGCTTGTACTGTGGTTTTATATGACATTTTGGTTTCATGTTTTTATAGGAATTTGTTTTGTTTTGTCTTGCTATGTTTTGTTTTTCCCTCTAATACAGAAAGGATAGAAATACATGTAGAGATTCACGCATGTGTAGCTGTTTACACTCTCACTGTTTGACTATTTACTTTGTATGCTTTAATTTTATAACTTGAACAACTATTTCTAAGAGGACAATATGTAATTTATCCACTAGTGATTTCTTATTGTTTCTTTTTTTTTTTGAAATTCTGTATTATCTTTACCCTTTACGTGCTTTTGTTTCTCTTTAAATAAAAAAATTTTAAAAAAGGAAAAGGAGGAACAGAAAGTGCTCTAAAGGATATAACTGCATTTATGTTTAAGTGTGTAGGATTGATAACCATGTTGCTAAGTTGCTATTGGATTATTGAACTTCTTTGCAGCATCACTGTTTGAATGTCCACTCTATGTGCTTTAATTTTGTAACTTGAACAACTATGTCTAAGAAGACGTATGTAATTTATCAACTAGTGATTTCTCACTGTTTATTTTTTTCTGAAATTCTGTATTGTTTCTACCCCTTTTTCTGTTTTTCTTTTTTCCTCTTTAAATAAAATAAAAAAAAGAGTAAATAGGCTTTTCTTTTCTGTGTGCCTAGAAAACTAATGTGCCTTTTTCTAAGGTAAACTGTGATTGCTAGATAATAATTTGTAAATTTAACCTGTGAGACTCAAAGATATAGAAATTTAAATGAAGTATAGCCTTATCCTGTTACTAGGAAAGGTTATCTAGGTAATTAAGTGGGAGACAAGTGCCTGGAGACTCCTTTGCCCAGTGCACAGTGTTAAGGCTCCTCCAGTCAATTGTTCTACCTATCTCTACAGGAAAAGAGAAAATCGTCCTACTTCCAACTCACCTTTTAACATATGCTCCCTTCTAATAAGCAAAGTAGTTTATTACAAAGTTATACTTCCTTCTTTAAGCCTTCCTTATGGAAACTAAGTTCATGAGCTATCTGAGAAGATAAGATTGTGCGTCAGTCTGAGGGTGGATAGGCTGACTGAATCTATCTTCCATTCTTTCCAGCCAGCATCCACCTGCTCTGGAGCAGTGTCAATCCAGGAATGCCTAGGGGGTATTTAGCAAATAGGAATAAAAAGGGACGCCTTGTTTATCTCCCTTATTTGCATAATAGATAGCTCAATATCATTTATAGCTCAGTAAAAGATCCTGAGTTCAATTCTCAGGTATTAAAAGGTTTCATACTTATGCCTTGCTTTTACATTACAGACATGGGCAACCCAATGCCAAAGCCCCTTACTCCCTTAAATGCATTCTTAAGCACTGGAAGATGTTCAACCCTTTCATGTTCCATGGTTTTTCTCTGCACAAGTGCATGGCCTACCTACCCCCTAGAGCCAAAATGGAATAGAGGGAAGTATTAATTATGATGTTCCTTTGCAAGTAGAGACATACTGTAAAAAGGAGGAAAAGTGGTCAGAGTTATCTTATGTTCAGATTTTCTATACATTGAGAAATACTCCTTATTTATATTCTAATTGTAAATGTGAGCCATGGGAAAACTCAGTAACTCGCCCTTAAGGCATCTACTACTTCAGAGCCTCCTCCTGAACCTTTGAGAGCTGAGGATAAAATAGCCTTAATTAAAATTACTCCCACCTTTATGGAACCAAGGATTCCCTAACTTGCCCTTCTAGTTTTAAGGATAAGTTTTCTAGACCAGCTATAACCCAGGCTTCTACAGGACTACACCCATCCTTAGCTGGGTTTAAGTGAGCTCCTCAAGGGCAATATCCTTTACAGAAAGTACAGGGAAGATGTGGAACTTCCAGAATTCATATTCTTTTCTCTCTTGGTGACCTAAACAAATAAAATCAGATCTTGGGAAATTTTCAGATGACCCTGATAAGAACATTGAGGTCTTTGGAGAACTTACTCAGGTATATGAACTAGATTGGAAAGATGTAATGTTGCTCTTAAATCAGGCATTGACTTCTAGTGAGAGACAGGCAGCATTACAGGCTGCTATTGCATTTGGAGATGAGTACTATATTGTTAACTTTAGAAGACCAGAAAATCAACAGTCATGGGAACCACCAGTTCCCACTGGAACACAAACAGTCCCTATGCAAGACCCTTACTGGGCTAATGACCAGATGGGTGATTGGATTAGAAAACATTTCCAGACATGTGTTCTTGAAGGTTTAAGAAAAGTAAGAACTAGACCATTCATTATTTTATCAGGTATTCAGCAAGAAAGTAATGAACACTTTTCTGCCTTCTTAGATTGATTACAAGAGGCATTGATAAAACATACTTCTTTAAATCCTAATTCAATAGAGGAACAAATTATCCTTAAAGATAAGTTTATCACACAGTCAGCCTCAGATACTAGAGAAAAACTACAAATGTTGACTTTTGCTCCAGATAGTTCACTTGATACTTCAGTAAAAGTTGCCTCCTCAGTATTTTATAACCGTGATGAGATGGAGATCAAGGAGAGAAAACAAAGATACTGAGAAAAAGCCACTGCTTTTGCTGCAGCTTTAAGGAAAACAGACCCTAAGTCTGATTCTTGGGGCTCCAAGAAGAGCTCAATGACAATTACCTGCTATTGCTGCCACAAGCCAGGTCACCTTAAGAGAGACTGTACTCAGAAGCCCCTGGGCCATGCCCTGACTGCAAAGGTGACCACTGGAGGTCGGACTGCTCTCTGAGGCCAAGGCCCCAGGATTCAGACCCATCCTATCAGTTGGTCCAGCAGGACTGAAGGGACCTGGGGCTCTCACTGCCCTTTCCCTCTGGCTAAACTGTCATCTCCACAGAGGAGCCCCAGGTAATCATGACTATAGAGGAAAAAGAAATCAGCCTATTGCTGGATACTGGCACAAGCCTCTTGGTCCTTCTTTTCAATCCTGGTTTTCCTTCTAGTCACCACACCTCCGTGAGAGGAGTCACTGGTGAGGAGGTAATTTGGTACTTTACTCAACCCTTAGGCTCTAACTGGGATGGTTTCTTTTTACACATTCATTTTTGATTATGCCTGAAAGTCTAGTTCCCCCCTTAAGAAGAGATATTTTATCCTGTCTAAATACTGTGATATATATGCACCCAGATCAGGTACGCTGCCTTCCCTTCGTGGAGACAGGAATAAATCCTGAAATATGGGCAGCTAAAGGTAAAATAGGTAGGGCAATAAGAGCTGCCCCAATACAGATACACCTCAGAGATTGTTCTATTTTTCCTTATCAGAGACAAGATCCTTTAAGACCCAAAGTTAAGAGGATTAATACCTATAATCGATAATCTAAGGTCACAAGGCTTACATGAGCCCTGTAACAGTCCATGCAATACTCCAATCGTGGGAATTCAAAAACCCAATGGGGAATGCAGGTTGGTACAGGACCTTAGATTGATAAATGAGGCAGTAGTGCCCATTCACCCAGTGGTACCCATTCCATACACTCTGCTTTCTCAGAAGATGCCAGTTGGTTTTCAGGGTTAGATTTAAAAGATGCCTTCTTTCATATTCCTTTACATACAGATTCTCAGTTTCTTTTTGCTCTTGAAAATCCACAGGACCAAGCATCTCAATTGATGTGGACTGTGCTCCCCCAGGGGTTCAGAGATAGTCCACATCTTTTTAGACAAGTGGTTTCCCATGAATTGGCATGTTTTGAGTTTCCCCAGGTCACAATCTTGCAATATGTAGATGACATACTGTCATGTGCCCCCTCAGAAGAGCTCTATAGCTAAGGCACATGTGCTCTGCTAAATTTTCTAGTGGAGGTTATAAGGTCTCTAAGGCACAACTTTGCTGTCTTGTGGTAAGATATTTAGGCCTCATTATATCCAAAGGGACCCAAAGGCTAGGAAAGAAAAGGATTAAACTCATTCTCTCCTTCCCACAGCCCAAAACTCTAAAACAGCTAAGGGGATTCCTGGGTGTTACAGGCTTTTGCTGCCTTTGGATACCCGGATATGGGGAAATTGCATGACCGCTCTATCAACTTATAAAAGAGACCCAAAAGGTG
>PVLA01019337.1:0-12474 GCA_004027455.1 Hydrochoerus hydrochaeris
GACATAAATTGTAGATTATTTTGTGAATGTTTCCCAGTAACTAAATATATTAATTTCTGAGAATCACATAATATGAATTTTAAAAGAAAACCTTTTTAGCACACTTTTGTAAATTGTTGGAGTCATCTTAACATGAGAAAATATAAAGGTGTCCTTAAAGTCTGATAAAAGCATTAGTAAAACAATGTTTTAAAAATACTTTTGTCAAGTAAAGAACTACTTCTAATATTGAAGATTCTTCACTTATTCAAAGCAATGTGATTTGCAAATATTTATCATCAATGTAAACTCTCATGTAGGAAATTATATTGAAGGTACTAAGGAAACCTTAATTAAATAAACATGATGTGTGTTTTTTCTCCCTCTTGACAAGCGCATTATATATTTATTGAAGAGTTTTTCACTTCTAGCTCTACTTATTTGCTTTTTATAACATATTTTACAGTAGCACTACACTAGTAAGACAGCTAACAAACAGTCCTACTCAAACCTTGACAAGACACATACAGAAGTCAAGTAGTATCTCTGTTACTAAACTTGCATCTGCTGATTTTTATGCAAAAAGATAAGAGGGTTCAAAATCCAGTAGTAAGGTGGATAACGAAAAACTGCACACACATATCCACACATGTACGATGTGTGATCCAAAACCGCATTACAGTAAAAGAGACGTTGCCATGAGCCCTCGTCAAAATCTCCCCCTCAGTTTGAACAAACTTATCCCTTCATTTCTTACACTTTCTGAGGTAGTCCTTTTTTGCATCTTTAATTACACTGTCGAGGCTGCTTCAATGTCTTAAACTGATTTAAAACGTCTATCTTTCATGGTCACTTTGACTTTGTGGAAGAACCAAGAGTCACACAGAGCCAGATCCGGTAATTTCCACTGGACGGCAACACTGGCAGCAGATTCGTCATATTTTATTTAACCACAATTCATAAAGACAGTCATGAAAACAGACTTCCAGAACTGCTTAAAAAGTGGCAAGAACCATGGAATAACTGTGTTCAAAGAGACGGAGTTATTTTGCTGGCAGTTCATAGAAATGTGCCTTTCACTGTGAAACATTTTTAATTTTAATATTCACCATATTTTTTTCAATTACACATCACTTACCACAGCCAACATAGAGAGGGAGAATCTTATGTACATAGGAAAATATTTATTTCTACTCCTTTAGTCTTCAAGTTCAGCAGAGATAAGGAATGAAGGTAAGAAATCACATTAACCTTTATCTCTAATAATTCCCAGCCAAGATCCCTGATTCCCAGATAAACTGATATCACTGTTCCCTGGCCCCCTTTTACCTAACCCATAACTCTTCTTTTCTTCTGCCCTCTTTGATGGTAGAAAACCTTCATCCTCATTCCCTGAGTGTCAGTTTCACCTCCTCAATGAAGTGTGCTCCATCACTCATGTTGGGATCTCTCCTACCACACACAGCTCCCAGAACTCTATGTCTAACCCTAAATTTGTCACACTGTCAATACCCAAGGAACAGTACTTTCTTCCTGCTTGTGCCATTGTATTATTTCTGTGCTTTTTATTCCTTGCTGCCTACCAAGATTTCCTAAAGTGGCAGGTGGGATTTGAGGTGGACCCTAAGTGTTGTTCGATTTCATATATGTCATAAGGGAGATGACTGGGTATTCCACGTCATGGATCAAAGTTCAACTGAGAATTCTGACTGGCTGAGACAGAGCTTACATGGTAAAATGAGTTTCCACATTGGTGGGCAGAGGTTAATACACATTGCAAGTCCCTGCCTTTGTTCTGGTGAAAAAGTACCAGATCCTCCTTCATCCTAACCTTATGAATTTGGTCAGAACCACTGATTGAGAGCAAAGGTGAGAAGTGAGATTATATAGGTAGAAGGAGCTGAGTCTCCTTCACCTTAGTCTAGGTTCAGCCACCACACACAGTCAGGAAAATATTTACCTCTTCCCTCCCACCCAGACCCCCACTAGAATCTAATGAGCCTACATACTAATTTCAGATATGCTGCTTAATATATATATATATATATATATATATATATCCTCTATTTTTTCTGGAATCATTTTCTTCTTGCTTAGTTGATTGGCATGACCATGTGAGCATTTGGTATTCTAGTTGAATGAGAACCAGAAGAAATGGCAGCTATCCCAGCCCTCTTATTTCACAGCACAGAAGTAAAACTAGCAATGCAGAGAATGTCATGATTCAAATGTGTCAGTCCTGAGATGTCTGAAAGTGGCTGGGAGCAGGAATACCTTAGGCTGCTCTGAACCACAGGTAAGAACACAGATGCTCTATCCTGTTGTCCAGAGTGACATCTACTGGTAGCTCCAAGTTCAAGGCTTAACTGTAAAACATTTCTTCCTTTTCTTTAAATAAAAGCAGAGAAGTAGCAATATAAGAATATGTGAGACACTGAATGTCAGTCAATTGTGGAAGACATGTATGTGGACCCTGAGCCTCCTTAGGAACTGAGCTACTAGTCCCTCAGCTTCGTGAAAGGGAGCCTGTGCTTAAAGGAAAGGAAGAAGCTTTACAATAGGTGAATGGAGAAAAACTGAGATGTCACATATTTTTTTCTTTTGAAGGGAGAAATGGTTTCTCTGTCAAAATGGTAGAGTCGCCAGCTACCCAGTCTTACCAAAAACAGTAACAATTTTCCAGAGGATGATAATGCTCTAATCCGCCAAAACATAACAGACCATATCAAGTGTGCCATCGCATTCCACTCACATAACAAGAGACCCAAACTGACTTCTAACAGATCTGTGACACTCCTTCAAAACCAGTTTTACTTGAAAAACAAAAAATTAATGAATAATCCAGAATTGCTTCCAAGTATCTCTTGGAATGGCTGTATTAAATGGAAGTATCCAATGGCTGTATTAAATGGCTATCTTTGTGTAATAATAACCATATCTACACACCAGAGATCAAACAGGGTGAGGAGCAGAGACATACATTGTGAATACAGCTCTTGATAGTTGGTAGGTAGTCTCTTGACTATAGACCACACACACACACACACACACACACACACAGGTGTGGCCATACTAAATGGTCAATGTCAAATGCGAGCTCACAGTAACTCCCTTCATTCTGGACAGTCTTTTTCTTTTTTCTACTCTATCCCTCACAAAACTATTATATGTGAATATTTACTAGCAGATAATATTTTTTATCATTTACCTTATAAATCTCATCTTGTTTCTTTTATGGTTCATTTTCTTCAAAGACATTAGTTTTACTCTCTCTTCTCTTTTCTAACAGAACCTCTCAATCCAGTGCACTATGGCTCTGGCTCTATCATTTTACTAAGACTGTTGCTAAGTAGAAAACACTATCCTGATTGTCAAAAAATAAAGGGCATCTCTCCTTTGAGTCTAATATAATATTTTCTTGCTTACAGTTCTCTGTCTTTGGTTTTGAGGTTACTAATCTTCTGACTTTACCTCTTCATTCCTGACATCTTTGTTCAATTTCACAGTCTATCCACAAGCTTTTGTGTGAGACCATACTAGATGCTAGAGATGTAGAGATGAACAAAATGTTCTTCCTACTATTGTTTTCTCTCCCTCCACTCAGCTGCTAAAGACTTGAGATCCGTGGCTCTTGTCTTCAGATCTTTTCTTATGTAACAGTCTCTCTGAAAGCAGTTTATCCACTTGAGCTGGTTAAACTAGTCTCCACACAAACTGTGCATAGACCCATGTACCCAGTCGCCTCTCTGCTGGCTCTCCAGTTGTTTGCTTCCAACAACATACCCTTATCCCAATACACACACACACATTCCAAGAACCAAAGCAGAATTTGAAAGTTCCGTTAATTCTGTTGAAAATTGCTTTGATGCTAAATTGAATGCCCAAAAATTGTAAATATCATAAGTCAACCCTTGCCTTCTCAATATTCTTCTTGTAAACTTCATCAAAACTTCAAAGAATTTTTTTGTTACATTCAAATCTGATCATAGCACCACCCCACTAAAATAACTTCAGTGATTTTCTATTACACAGAACAAGTTCAAATTTCATAGCAAATTTATAATCATTCCTTATGGTTTCCCCTGTCCCCAGCAATCTACCTATCCAGACCACACAGACTATAAATATGCTGAACTGTTTAGTGCTCCTGGACATCCACACACAGGTATATCTAAAGAAGGGTTCCTGCACAGCTTTTCAAACAAGAAGGTACCGAAGTATCTAGCCAACTCCAAAATGAAGCCTAGAAGCCTGACTCTTCAATGAAGGACTAGAGAGGCAGTGAAGAAAAAGTAAGGATTTTTAGTAGATTTCTAGAACATCCTCTCTTAAGCAGAAGAGGTTTAGTGATGTATAATCATTCAAAATAGTGAGCTTCCCCCAGAATCATAGTGCTGAGCATTATGATGTGCCATGAAGTTTTCCAGGGATGATACAAGTGTACATTTACTCAGTGCTCACAGCAACACTACTGGGTAGCTGTAATTCTATGAGCATTTTATGAAAATAGTGACATGGAAAAGCTAAGTAAGTTATCTAAAATTACAACATTACTCACTTTCTCATCACTGGGACAAAATACCAAAAACCACAACTTAAATAAGGTTGTTTATTTTGTCCCACAGATTCAGAAATTGCAGTCCATGGTCAGTAGGTCAAACACAGAAACAGTGTGCTGGTGGGTCTGGAATAGATGAAAGCATCTCGTGTCATGGCAACCAAGAAGCAGAGAGAAAATGGAATAACCAGGAAGAGAGAGCTACACTTCCAGGCCATGCCCACGTGACCCACCTTACATTTAGTTCTGATGAGTGTAGTGCTTGCCAGATCTCATCAGCCTCCAAAAGTTCCACTTTTAATACACGAGGCTTTGAGGAGCATTCTAAATATAAACCATGATATTCTGTCTCTGGTGACCAAAATGTGCATCTCTGTATGCAGAATGTATTTAATCTATCTCTAAGGTTCGCCAGAGTTTTAATAGGTCTAGTGTTGCTGAAAAGTCCAAGTTCAAAGTCTCTTTTGAGACTCAAGGCATACACCTAGCTATAAACCCCTGAAAAATCAAAAAGAAAATTAGATACTGCAGTGGCACCAAGGTAAACAGTCCCATTCCAAAAAGTAGAGGAAAAAAGTAGGGGAGTGGAAAAGTATGGAAGCAAAGCAAGAATGGAACCTTGAAGCAAACATTAAATTCTGTAGTTAGGTCTCCAGAATCTGAGACAGGACGTGGTAAGATGTGAGCTACAGCAGCCTCATCCCTATGGTTTCATTGCTTGCAGCCCAGATAGCCACGCTTTTGCGGCAGTTCTACGCTCCGCCTTGGGCTTTTCTAAGCAGACAGTCCACATTTCTGGCATCTGCAACTTCTTGGGGCCTCCACTGAACTTTTACTTTACTCTCACGGCTTCAGGCAGTGCCCTCTCAGAGGTACTGTTATAGGTTAAGCTTCACAGCACTATTAAACAGGTCTGCTTGGCATCATCACCACCATGTTGAGCTGGGACTAAACTTTGTGGTTAGGGGCTTCTTGCCGAAACTAAGTCCTACTGAAACTATGTCTATCAGTAAATAACAGGAAATATCTGTCCTGAAAACTGCCCTGGAAACTGAGGTAAACATTTCCAGAGGGACAAACTGTGGGAAAAAAAAAACAATGGCCAATTGTGTTTTGTGAAATTTTACCAACAGACCCCCCCCACCACCACCACGCTAAAAAGTCTTAAATAGCAGTGCAAGCCTCACTTCGGGGTTTGGAGTGTACCCATTGTTAGCGGTCCTGGCCATCGAGCTCGATCAATAATAAATATTAATTGATTACTATTCAATTTGGCCCGTGTAATCTGAGTCTCATTTGTGAACCCACCATAATACTCTGCCCACCTTCCCAGGACTTCCTCTGAAATCTGAGTGGAGAATCTCCCTAACCTCCCAACTCTTACATTCTGCAGGCCTGTAAAACCAGTCCCATGTGGATGACACCAAGGTCTGCCATCAGGCTGAGCAGTATCCAGGATCCCTGAGACTCTGAGTACCGTGATACCCGAGGATTATGAAACAAATCCCAGAGAACCAATTCCTTAGGCACCTCTACTGAGCAGAGAGTCCAGGGGCTCTTCTCAAATAAAACCTTTACCCTTTTGTACACTTGAGCCTTTGAAAGGCCTCACTAATTCCTGAGATGCCCTAAAATCATCTACTTATGGTCTCAATGCAAAGTCCTTGGCTTCTTTTTAATGCTAATCTTTTCAACAACCCCCACCCCCCGCCCTTTGTGCAACTTTGCATACTGTTTTATTCTAGGAAAACGGAAAACTTTTAACATGAGTTTTTGTTTTGAATTATCATTGTAAACTGGCTCAAAGTGTTCAAGGTACTCACACTCTGAATGTTCAGGTGCCTTAAAATGTCCTCTACCTTATCAATCAGTTCAGCACCTTTAACCTTAGTTTTATGCAAAGTAGATGATTTGGGCAAAAGGTAGATAAGTTTTCCTCCAGAACATCACACACAGGGCCTCAAGTCCAGCTGCCAATGGAGTCCTTGTTTCCAGCTGAAAACACTTGCATTTTGTATGTGCTGTGTGCATTTCTATCAGGATTCTAGTCTTCTGAGCTCTGAATGGAATCTCCCATCAAGCTTTACTTACCGCATTCTAGGGTTTCTTTAACTGGCATTGCTGCAGAAAACTTTCTGAGCTAGGTTAAGCCAAAACAAGCCATAAGGAAGGGTCTTGCATGAAGGAGATGAGAAGGTAGCATTTAATTCTGGTGTGAGATCATTCCACAATGGCAATGGCCCCCTCATCCCAAAGGAGTCTAGTCAACATCACATTAGAAGTGGGAGTTACAAAGCAAATGACAAAGCATTACCTCATTGAATCATATATTGACAAACAGCCTAGTCTTGAAACAATAGAAATATTACAGGAAACAGGGAGGATGCTCTTACAGAATGAGAGTGATTAAGGACATTACCATAATATAGGAATGTTGGGGAGAGAGAGCTTTTACTGAATGAGCTCAGGTCAGCCCAAGGTGCCTTAAGGTATAGGCAACTGCTCTGACAGTCAAGGCCAACTGAGCTTACCAGAGACAGCAGAACAGCAAGTTGGTCAGAGTCCTGCAACTGATCATGAAATATCTGTAAGTTTGTTATTTTACCCCAACAGCATCTCCAAACCTTTCTAGCTTGACCCACAAACCACCTGGAAAAGTTTCTGAACCACACGGTCACAAACAGTCTCCACAACGGCCTCAGTCCCAGTATTACTGTATGTCATAGCCATTTACTCTTCACTGAGACAAAACCTGATGCCCACAATTTAAAAGACAAGAGGTTTATTTGAACCAAATTTTAGAAGTTCTGGTCCATGGTCAGCAGACTCAAATGCAGAAATGACATGATGGGGTTCTAGAGCAGAGGACAGCTGCCCATAGGTCAGTGGCCAGGACACAGGTAAAGAAGGGAGGAGCTGGGGAGAGCCAGGCACTTTTCCAAGTCACACCCCCAGGGACATGAGTCACCCAACCAGGCCCAACCTCCAATGACACATTTGTCTCTGGTGAGGATAGCACCCCCATGACCCAGTCACCTTCCAAAAGTCCCACCTCTGAACATGAGGCTTTTGTGAGACATTCTAGATCCAAAAAATAAGAATGAGTGATCTTAAACACACATACACATGGAAAGAGAGATAAAACATGTACATATGTAGTTACACAGAAAAAGAGGTGTTAAAGTTGTGACTGGCTATTTCTATGGAGTGATTTTAATTTTCTCTTTTAGGCTTTTCTTCTTTTTCATTTTTCATCTAATAAATATGTACAATATTTTGTAATTAGACATTTTAAAACAGCACAGTTGTGTTTCTACAGTACTGGGAGGGTAACTGAAAGGGATCATTTACCTGATTGGGAGGAATTTTTCTTTTAAGAAGTTAAAATTTTAATAGTCTTATTTAGTCTTCCAGAACTTCTTATTCTATTGAAAGCTAGACATTTTTTTGATAAGCTCAGAGTGCCAAATATCATCAAGTTGAAGAAAAATATATTTATCAGGTAGTACTGTCCCTATAATATTTAAATATCCCTCAGCCCTATATATTTCAGATCATAAGGAAAAAATCTACTTCCAGTATTCTACTCTTATTAAAATATAGAGTTTATCTTGTTTAAATACAGATTGTTTTAAATACTACAAAACAAAAAGTCTATTCCAAGCTGGTCGTGCTATGTGGCCTGTATGACAAATGTCTATCACAAAACTTGACAAAAGAGTAACTTAAGTAATAGACTCTTTACAAAATTCAAATGAATTCACACAGGTGAGAAGTGCAGGAAGGTACAATAGATTTTATAGTAGCTGAGGAACTCAGTAAATCACTCCGCACAATCCTTCACCTTCAAGCAATAAAATACCATTATTACCATATTACGGATAAATCAGCTGAGGCCCACTGAAGATTAGTGACATCTCCTGGGTCACACAGAAAATGTATGAAAGGAAAGGGACGTACACTCTAAACTTGTCCCTCCTTTGAAAGAGATTTTCCATACAATGTCAATGGGTCACAGTGAGAGGGGCATCCTGCGTCACACACCCAGGAATGCTTGGTCTTCTTGACAACTTTTCTCTGGGAATGTTGGTAACAGGGTCCCTGCATGGTCATCTCTCATGTGAATTCTCAAAAATTTCTTCCTGAGACCTCAGGGAGTTCCATTTCTGCTCACATTCTGTCTGGTTATTGTTCCTCATCCCCCAAGTGGACGTTTACACTCTGTACCATGCTTTTCTATGTAAAGACTGGGGCGATGCCTCTAACACTGCTTCCAAAGTTTCCTCCTGACTCCTCCTCACCCCCTCAGAAGTTCTCCTTCTTAACATAACACGCTTCACTCTACCCTGTACAAGATGGCCCCACATGCACAGGTACCTCCACTGTGAAGCTTTACTATTCTCAGTGTTTATCAATTTTGAGAGATTCTGACTTCTTTTGCAAAAATCCAAACCAGAAAGCTCATCACCTTCCTTTACCTTGCTTCACAGCTTACCTTTTCTTTCATCCTTTGTTCTATGTAAATATTTGTGTCAGATGGTGTAATATTTGAGGGCAAGATGCAAAGTGAAACCTGTGCAAAAGTTCTGGTTACCTTTACTCATTTACTGAACAAATGTCTTTTAAGAGACTAATACACATCAGACCTTGGGGTAGACGTAGGAGCAAGGAGGATGAGTAACGTGGCAGACACACTGCCTAACCATCAGCACCTCAAAGTGTGGGGCAGGAAGAACAGGGAAGCTAAGCTAGATCACTTCACTACCACTTTTACCCTGTTGTCATTCTGTTCACATGTGTGAAAAGTGCTATGACAACAGAGGACAAGGTGGCATCAACTTTATATCACATTTGAGCCAGGCTTGAAGGATCGATCAGTTTAAGATAACCAGGATATGAAGAAAGAACCTTCTAGAAAAAAGGAACATACATTTGGAATAAGAAAAGCCCAGTCAGAGGTAGTATTAGTATTATCATTAGTTTTATCATCAGTAATATATCATCAGCAGTATTACTTAATTCAATTTACTAAGGTGATAACCGTGCTATGTGGAAGTGCAGAAATGCAGCTGGCTGTGTTGGAGACCCAGCCTGAAGCTAAACCTGAGTAAATATGGCTCCCTGTGTGAACTGTCACCCTTCTGAACAAGCCAACGCAGCCTGGCTCCTGTGGCATCTTTTCTGGGCACAAAATTTCATTTTAAAGTACATTGGGAAGCCAATCATGAAGCAATGGAAAGAAAAGCTGCCTACATTCCCCTGCTGCAAAAGCTCTCCTTTAGAGGATATGTCAAAGCTAACAAAACAAATAAAAAGTTGTTCTGAAAGGAGAGGCAATTAAATTTTTGCCAAACATGACAGGAAGCTGAGAACTGAAGCAGACAGAGTAATGTCTATCTTTGGTACACCAGACAGGGAGGAGATGAGTGTGTGTCTTTGATGGCAGGCTTTATTTTAGAGGTGCTAACTGACATTTTGAAAGGACATAAAAACACACACACAGAGAAAGCTCTTCAGGCCCTTGCTGTCTAGGCTACAGAAGCTCCCAAAGTGCCCCCGGCTAAGGTAAGATAAGGTACAAGGAAAAGAAAGAAAGAAAAATATAAAACAAGTTCCCATCTTAACACAGTCACATGATGATTTAAGTTAGAAGTATAAAGAAAAAGTGTTTCTGGTTTTTGAAAGCCTCACTGAAGGGATCATGGTGGTAAAAGAGGGCAGAGTTACAAGTCTGTCATCTGATGAGTAAGGGAAGGGCATGCATGCTTTCATAGGAAGGCTTGTGCCAGTAGGAAACTAGGCACAAAAGTTATTTTCTAAGGTCACCAGTTGCTTCCTGGTGTCCTGGTCTTGAAGAAAGCCCTTGTGACACTCTCAAAGGCATGCTTAACAATTGAATAGGTCCTATTGTCAGAAAGCAAGCAGACTGAGGTACTCAGTTCTCAACTCAGTTTGCTTATCTGCTCCTTGCTTCTCTGACCCTACGAAGCTGTCTCTCTTCAACACACTGTTATCTTTTGATGCTCCAAAGGCATTTCATTCTATCAAAGAAGTTTGGAATCAAGTATCTTCATTGCATTTGTACATCTCATAACTGAAATTTCTCCCTCTAACCTAGGGTCATAAGACATTTCACTGTATCTTCAAAATGATGAAGATAGTCTTCACATTTAGTTTTCATATCATTCTGAGAAGGGGAATATAGAGTAGAAACTGGAAAGCGTTAGTAGCCAATGAGAGTATGATCTGAAGGATGGTCTATTTCCACTTCTACATTGTCCAACACTTATTCAAACTTAATGTAAATGCATACAGAAGAAGAGAAGATAAAAATACAGGAAAATGTCCTACATATGGATGGACACTAAGATGTCCCATTCCATCTATTTATGGTTTTGCCCACTAAGATTCCTTACAAATCTCAACACCCTAGCAGTTCCAATTCCCCCACTCCAGCGAATTCACTGCATTCTATAACCAGTACTCTCATTCAGCAGGTTACCAAGCTCTCACCACGGGCATAATCCTGTGTTAGAGGATGCAGGGATGAAAAGTATTGTGCTAACTTTAGCAAACACAGCATAGGAAGCATAAGGGTCAGGTTAACAGAGAGGGTTTGGAGAGAAAATTCAGCTAGATAGGCCAGCGGTCAGAGCAAGTTCATTTGAAAAAGTAACTCTTAAGATCTCACAAAGTAGGCCCGGGAATCAACAACAACTGTTGTTAAGAAGAGTGCATATACCTGCAAATCCCAGGAGCCAGCTATTTGTTTTCCAATCTGTTTTAGACTTCATGCTATCTGAAAAGACTCAAAACACTGAGAATAAATGAACCCAGAAAGTGGTTCCAGGTGTCCATTAAAGCCCACTGCTAAGAGAGTCAGGAAACAAACTACTAAATTTCTTCATAAGTTAAAAGCATGTGTCATTCTTTAAGTGGCTAAAACAGCAGTATATTTGTCCATACACTAAAATAACTCATCTGAGCCCTGGCAAGATTTCAAACAAACAATTTGTAAGGTATGAAAAGGAAGGGAAAAAGAAAAAAATGAGTTCTTTATGTTTCAAATAACTGGTGTATACACAAAAACTCAAAGAAAACAAAGAGTTTTGCACAAATTATAAAAACAACCTTCTCAATTGTTTTCAGAAATGCAATATAACTATGAGGGAAATTTCCCTAGTTTTCTGAGATGGTGAAAGAGAAGACCAGTTTCTTAATTTCCTAGTTGCTAAAATACATTAGGAAACGGATGGAATTTCAAGATTGAGAGTCTAGTCAGGTATTATCTCTTGTATTTTTACTTTTTTGAAAAAAAAAACCAGAATGACTCAGGAAATTATGGAGCTGTCTGTTAAGCAGAGTGGAAAAAAATAAAGCTGAACGAAACAATGAAGCATTAAAAGTGATAGGTAAGGAGTAGTTTGGTTAAAAATCTAAGTACCTGAAGACAGTTCTCCAGAATTTAAATTGAAATGAAATTAAAACATACTTTGGCAATTTATTATTGAGGCATTGCTGCAAGTAGCAGATGGGAAATGCTCTCTCTTCCCGTTATTTTGTGAAGCACAGAGAGTAGTTTTCCAGACAATTTAGGCCCTTTACAAAATGCCCAGAAGCAGCAGATCTCTGCAGAAGAGGTCACACACTCATGGGCTGAAGATATAAAGCAGACAGATTCAAGTCAGTAGGAACATCAAATTAGTTAGCTGGTTATTGAGTAGAGAAGGCATTCCTATGCCCTGGTCCCTGAACCACAGCCTCTACACACAGCGCAAGTAGGATACCAATCTAGAGAAAATAGCAATTTAGAGAAAGAGAGCGAGAGAGACAGAGACAGAGAGACAGAGAGACAGAAAGAGGGAGAGACAGAGAGACACACAGAGAGACAGAGAGACAGAGACAGAAATACACAGAGAGAGATAGAGAGGGAGAGA
>PVLA01019338.1:0-12471 GCA_004027455.1 Hydrochoerus hydrochaeris
ATCTTATGTCAGGAAGTTATGGCATTTGATGGGGACCAATTAAGATCAATGTCAATAGACAGCTTTTCACAAATTAGGAGGTAAATCCTTGCCAGAATAATAAACAGTGCTTCCCATTTATCACTGGAAAGGGATTTTTTTTTTCCTTGCAAGCTGTTTTGTATATGAGTCTAATCATGTGCTTTTCTAGGTACATTTTTAGTTTATAATTAATCAAAGAAAAGACAGAAAGGATTAGAAAGGATGTGGCATCTCCTAAATTAGAAAAATAAAACTAACTGAATGTCCATACTAGAAATTAATTTGACTCATAAGAAAAATATAATGCTTTATATTAAATATTTTGAGCTTTTTGAAAATAGGCTACAATTATGGGAAAGTAACAATCACATCAAAATTGAACTTGGTAAAAGTTTATTTGACAGGGAAATGCATAGTTGTTTTATGGAGAAATGTCTGTTGAGTATAGTTATTAAATAAGAGGAGAAGGGAGAATATGTTTAACAAGGCAGCATAAAACAACTGTGTTTCGCCAAGAATACCTTGGTCATTAATCCCATATTCATTTTCCATACCTGTACTCTCATTAATATTAGAAACCACTTCTAATATTCAAAAAATGGGACCAGTATAACTAAATGAGATTTATAGGTCACATATAGAAATAAGAAGTACAAAATGGCAAATAAATTAAATCTTGTAACAGACACCAATTTTGGTGTCTCTGTGAACTCTCAGTTACTTCTCTGAATTTGTATAGAGGAGCAGAAATTTTCAAAGTAGTTTAAGATATTTTCCCAAAACTTTAAAAAATCTATTCATGATATGTTTTTTTTTCTTTCAATGTTCTTTGCATAGTTTTTCTATGTGACTTTACAATACATGCTTAATTTCAGTCTTACATTCACAATTTTTGTGTAATCCAAGTACAGTTATCTGACAGTTAATAGTGAGATGATCACATTGCTATTTTAAGACACTATTAAAATTAGTGTAGTAAGAAAATAGATATCTATGATTTTTTGTTACTTTTTTAATTTCTGTTAAAAGTATACAAGACAATTACTATTAAATAAATTATATTTGAGCTATGTTTGCTATATTAATACACTATTCTCAGAAATGACTTTTTCCTACATAAAGATCAATCTATGTTAATTCAACTTCAACAAAAGTGACAGTATAGGCTAGTTAGCACAAAGTTAGTAAGTTAGTGAAAATTTCTTAGTAAATGACAAACTATGAACTAAACCTCTTTGTTTTGTTTTCATAATTTTATATTCAATGTTCTGGTAGAAGCAGACAACCCTAATAAACTGTGCTAAGAATTTAAACATTTTAGATATATAAAATAGTTATATAATATGACTAGACTAGCCACATAGAGTACATTTTGTCACAAAATGGTGAATACTATATGATTAACTGCTTTGTGAACCAGGTATTGGATATATTAAAAATTACCAAAATGATTTAATTATTGAGTTGTGTGATAATTATAGCACAGTTTTCTTTTTTTCTAGTTGGAGTCAATGTATGTTCTTATCTAAGCATGTTTGCAATAGAGAAGTGTATTTTTACATAGGCCCACAATCTAATTAGTGCAACCTATTTTCTAGTTTAAATGAAAACCACAAGTAGCATATGGCTCAAAATGTTTTATTGCTAACGACTAAGCTGCTTGCCTCATTGCAAGACAAAACCTAGATCTTTGTTTGATTCAGCCTTGCTCCTTGAGGTTTTATTTTTCAGGATAATTAAATAACTAAATAGGATACAATGAGTTACTTAAATTCTTAGAAAATTAAAGGTAGCTTAGTTTGTGAACCTACTTTCTTGAATGTGGGAAACTTGTCTTCATGTCAAGCACCATGGGGTTTGCTAACTGATGTCTTCACATCGTTGACAATTTTATCAAATACATAAATGAACTTGACTTTCAATTTTCTTTTACATCACATTCATCAAAGCTGAACCATAAGTCCATAGAAGATTTGAGCATAGGAATAGTTTGTTGTTTTACTTTCTATTGGTTTATCTAAGGGATATTAGCAATGATAAGGAGGAATGCAAGCACTGGGAGAAATGGAATGGAGGGGCTGCAGGTCTTTCTTCTCTCTCTGGAGTCACTGTCCTCCAGATCTTTCACCTGTACCATTATCTGTAAACTTCTCAGATGCTTTTATTTTGGATTTTTTAGTGAAGAATTCATTACAAACTCACAATTGACAGACTCATGGACTAACGATAAACAATTTAAATGTTCAGTCATTCTTCACTCTCCAGGATTTGGTGGCTCAGGAGGTGAAAGTTCCAATTTTTCAATCTTGCCTTGAATTGTTCAGTTTCTAGGTCCATGTTGAAGCTGCCAGGACTGCAAGTCACTGGCCAGTCAGTCAGTGGCATATACAAAGACATTTATCACATCAGAAATTGCAAGAAGTTTAGGAGGTTTGATGCCAGGAAACCAGAAATAAAATATTTACTTCACAGTGTCACAGACCATTCAAGTCTTGTCTTACAATACAGATACTTACATCAAAAATATTTACTCAAAATCACTGCTACGTTATTTGAGTCCCATTCAATAACTTAGTCCAGTATCTGAGTGTAAGTCACTGAGGTTTACATGTTTCTATTTCACTTTTTCAGGTCCCCAAAGTAGGATTAGTCTCAGTAAACAGTGCTTCATTCTTTCATGCATCTCAATTATACCAAATAGTAATTTGTTCATATTAGCATTACATAAATATAAGCATGGTATTTTAGCCTCTAGTTACTGAAAAGATGCGTTGATTTAGATGTAATCTATGACCAGTACAAGCACTAACCTTAAAACCATAGAATCCCATTTCCATTGGTCTTATTCCTATTCCCTCCCCACTATTCTATGCTGGGCCTGGATTATCATCTACCTATTATCTCATTTTCTGTTCAGACTGTAGAGAAATTTGATGTTCTCCAGACTTAGAAAAAGTTATATACAGTTACATGTGTCAAACTGGAGTGTTTAAGAATAACCATCTTCTTATGTGTTAATATTCTTCAGCGCTTCTCACATTATTAAAGCTAATCTTTCTGAATCCCAGTGTTCTGATACACAAAAGAGATATTATTTTCCCCTTCCACTGTCACTTTGGTGGGATAATTTGAGCCACAACAAAGGAGAATATTGCTTCTTAAAGGATTTGAAATGAAGAAATCATGGATATTCTATTGCATTCTCCACATCAGGGATTATTTAGGTGTATAGATGTGATTTCTCTGGAAACAATTCATTTTAGTGAGGATTCTCATAGAATTCTCAGTCTTTCCACAAATCAGTGGGGTACTCCATGGCTTTAGCTTGAGTCCAGTATTCTTTCCATATTATCAATACCACCATATCATTGTAAAGCCTCTTGATCAAAGTTTATCACTGCTGACCAATTTAGGATAATAGCAGTTGGAGAATGTGGTTATTGTATGCATCTTTTCCCTTTCACTCTCCCTACCAAACATAATTTGCTATTTCCTTTGCCTTCCAGTGGAGAACTTTGTTCCCATTTTCTCCTTTCATTATTCAATGGAAAACTTGCTGCAATGCAGTGTATGATAAACTATGTGTATCTGGACTTCATATACTGAAAATAGCCCACTACCAGATTTTATGCTTATTTCCAGTAGACCATAAAATATACATACTTATTAGATAAATCTAGAGTCCACTGAAAATATTGTTCCTGTGTCAAACTGGCTCATACATGTGTCTTTTTTATGTGTTGCAATATTGAGCTGTCAGGGATGATAAAGTCTGATATTTATCTTACTGAATATTTGGTAAAGTTCTTCAAACCTATATCTAATACTGGCACCAAAAAGAAAGCTTGATAAGTGTCTTAAATTTTATCTATAATTAAGAATCGTAGAACAATGACTTATTTTATGACTTAAATGCAAGAAGATAAAAATAATTTCTCAAAATGTAAAAGTGTGATCCTGAACAGATGGATAGAGAAAGACTTGAGTAGTTAAATATTTTTGTATTGAAAGCATCATCTAATCAGGTTGTTTTAAGATTACTATAAGAATTATCTGAGAAAAAGAGATGGTATATGTTCTCTATAATTTCTCAAATGCGTGAATATAATAGAAGATCTACAGCACAGAAAAATCAGTACTTAATTATTATATTGTGAGCACAAAAACAAAAGGAAACATATACTCTTACACTCTCTGAATTGGAAGTGTCAATTGATTTTTGGCAAATAAACTTAGAACAAACAATAAGGAGATAAGAGTAACTATTAAAATTGATTTGAAGGGCCAGGGATATACTCAGTACCATAATGCTAGCCTGGAAGGCACAAGGTCCTGAGTTAAATTCCTAGTACAAATAATAATAATAATAATTGTTTTGGGAAAACTGTCACTTATAGAAGAATGACATTAGATCCTTACCTCTCAGTATATAAAAAGATCAACTCTAAATGGATTCAAGTATAAGTAAAACAGTAGAAACTCTCAAGCTACAAAAAGTAAATCTAGGGGAAATCTTTAATGACATAGGCAACACATTTTTGGATATGACCATAAAATTATGCACAATAAAGCAAAAATAGATAAACAAGATTGCATAAAACAAAAAATATCTTCTACACAGCAAAGGAAACTATCAAAAGAGTCAAGAGACATCATACAGAATGGGCTAAAATACCTCTGAATAAAGCATCTGATAAGTGGTTAATATAAAACATGTATAGGGAAAACTCAACAGCAAAAAACAAATATGATTGATAGGCTAATGGTTTGAGCACATTTTTCTAAAGATTACATAAAATGGCTCAGTGATATATGGAAAAGTATTACCATCACCACTCATCAGGGATGTGTAAATTTAAAGCCGTGGAAAGCATCATGGAAAATGCTTGTTAAAATGGCCATTTAAAATGATCAGAAATTACAGTTACTGGTGAGGATGTGCATATAAAATCATCAGCTATAGATTTGTGGGAGTATATATTTGTACAGCAGTTATGGCAAACAGTATGAAAATTTCTCTTCAAAATTTTAATAGAGGGGCCAGATATTTAGCTCAGCAGCCTAAGTGCCTGCCTTGCAAGTGCACAGTCATGAGTTTGATTCCAGGTACCAAAAATAAATAAATAAAAAAGTATTGGAATTACTATGTCATCTAACAATCCTATTACTAAGTATATACTCAGAAAAAATGAAATAAATATATGAAGCAATAGCTGCACTTCTATGCTTATTGCAATATTATTTACAATATCCAAGACACAGAATCTGTCTTGACTGAGGATGTTGGGAGAAAACATCATCTGTGAGAAATAAAAGAGACACCAAATCTACTGGCTCCTCCCCAGCCTCCAGATCTGTGTGAGAAAGAGTATGCTGTAGATAAGTTATTACATTTCTACTACCGCATCCCTCTGTCTATTGATGTTAGATGCTAAGACATTTTGTGTCCCAGTACAGCTGACTCTGTTGCTATTTAAATTAGAAAATTCCTGTTATTCACAAAACTAGCAGATTAAAGCAATCAAATCACCATATTGACAACAATTGAAAAGAGTTAAAGTCAACATAGTTAAAATAAAAAGTCATCAAGAACTTAGAAGATGCAGTGCCTACCTGGCAAGCGTAAGGCCCTGAGTTCAGTTTCCAATAAAAAAGTGAAAAGAACTTAGAAGAAAATATCATCTGTTAAGAAATAGATATAACAAACTTTACTTGGTGGTGAACCAATGAAAGGACACCACACCAAGATGTATATTCAGAACATTGTTGGATGACTTAGGCACTAGCATAAATCAAGAAAAAAAGTTTAAAAATATATAACATTGTAGAGAATAAATAAAACTATCATTATTTGCAGATGATATGATAGTATACACATGAAATACAAGGATCTGCTGATAAATTATTATAAGAATTATAAAAGGTAAGTATAAAATTAATATATAAAGCTATTTTCTCCCTACTGACCATATGAAGCTAACAGATACACTTTTGAGGAATATCTCTTACAAAATTGTAAAAATAGAAATTGTCTGAAAAGGCAATGTATGTAGGAGTCGTTTATGAAAAAGTTTTTAAAACATTATTGAGAATTATTTCAAAAGATCTAATGAGTTATAAACACACAAAATATTTATGGACTGCAAAACATAATATCATAAAGATGAAATATTCCCAAACTGACTCATGCATTTAGTGTAATTATAATTAAAATCCAGAGGTTTTTAAAGAAGTATGCAACTTTACCAGTTTTTAAAGCATCAAAGTACTCATTTTCTTTAGTATACCAAAAGATGTAGTATAAGCTATGATAATTAAAATAGCATGGTATAGTTTAGACAAAAACATACAGAAAAGATTAAAAACCTAGATAAAGTGTAGATAAAGACCTACACTTCTATGGACCACAACATACAACAGAGACGATATTGCTGACCAGTGGGAAAAATTATAAAGTTTTCAATAAATAATGTGATGGAAATGTGTTCTTCTATGGAGTACTATAAACTAATATCATAAATGGCCATAACAAAAACAATTATAATGACACAAATATCTGTTACAGCATTATATATGTATATATATGCATATATATATACATATATATGTTTTTACATTTTTAATGCTTACAAATCCATGACAAAAATAAATACTGAGTAACTCTGTACCTCACTTGTCACAATTACATATTTCAATGCTATCATATGCAAAACTCTTAATAGCTCTGGTATGCTTGCAGGAAAAATTATTAATTTCTTCCCTACCATTAAGGGTATCTGATTTCAGATTTCCAATGAGCTACTTTGTTCCATAATTTCATCCTGAAAGTGTCTTTTGTATACAATATTTTATGATATTCCTGAGAGAAAAAGGTTCAGTGTGTTGTAACTTTATTTCAAGAATTGATCCCTGTTAACAGACATATGAAACTGACCATAAAAATATATGGGAAACCACTTAAAATATGTGTTATTAAGCTACTCGTTTCCTTGGTCCACTGGGACACAAACTTATTGGTGATGAAGATTGAGAATCCAGTTAGAATGCACTACAGAACTGCTGTCTCTAGCAAGGCTGGCAAATAAACTACTGAACACATATTTAAATTTGACCTTCAGTTAAACAAATTTAATACATATTCCAAATATTGCATGACTATGTTTGTAGTGAAATTTTATTTTCATCTGAAGTTCAATGTTAACAGAATGTCTAGCATTTTTATTTGCTAAATCTGGTAAATTTGCTTGCAAGACACACAAAAAAAGTATTTATCCACCAGCTTTTCTCATACTTGGCCAGTACTTTCCCCTTATGGCATCAATTCTCTTGAATTTTCAGGCTTCTGAATGAATCAGAATGTGTAAGTAGGTTTTCACAGGTGTCCTGGATGGATAAGTTCCAGAGCAGAAAGCAAGAGGCATTTGATAAAGCTGGGACCAGGTGCAGTCAAGTTACACCTGCACACAACTGACATGCCTGGTAGTAAAAATGATGGTCCAAAATATGGGAACCTGAGCAGGGACCTCTATTCCTCATGCATATTTAAACCCCAAAGTCTCCATCAGGAGCAGTGTTGTTACTTTGTGTCAGATTTCTAGTCAGAGGTTTCTGCCTCTCTTAGACCAGTCAGGTGGCACATTTCTGTAACACATTCCTGAACTCCATCATCGTCATGTTTTTAGATCCACAACCTTTTGCAGTTCCATCTTTATGCAGTGTCTCCTGTTCAGTTCCCTAAGCATATGGGACCCATAGGAACACGAGGAGATCCTACTGAGATGTTTACCATTTTCTCTGTGTCTTTTGGGTCTAATTCTCTTCCACTCCTCCAACTTAGTGTTAACTTTTTATTTTTTTCAACTTTTTAAAAACTTTATATAGAGACTGGGTTAATATTTTATATGAGAAGTTTTTTGGTAGTTGTGGAACTCTTTTGCCTACCAACACCACGTGGTGGTAATAGGGCAATGACTTTTCTCTTTTTCTTCAGTTGTTTATGTAAACAAGTAAATTCATCTTTGATCTTAGTCTGTCATTTTGAAGATACCAGACTCTAAGAGGAGGCACTCAACCAATCAGGTGGTATTTTTCTGTGTTAGTTTTGGAGTTCATAAGTGAGCTGAAATTTTGTCTTCTGGTCTAGCTGCCTTGATCCAGAAGCAAAAGCCCATTTCATGATAGTTCCTGAATGCCTTTGACAATACTGGAGAATAAAATGACAAAATACATCAATCTGGTTTCTTGTGGCTAAAACACTAATACTCAGAACACTCACTCTCTCTAAAAGTACCCAAGAAGCAAGAAAAAGAACTACATAGCTGTAAGGAAGTCCAAACAATGAGGAAATCCAGCATCTCTGTATATGTAGAGAGATCCCATATGAGGTTCCTAAAATTCTATTTCCTTTTGCTTCTCTTTCTGGTGCATTTACTAAAGCTCCAACCTTTGCAGAATCATCCATTCCATTACAGGTACTTTGGAGAGGTAACTATGGGTCATTACCTTTTACCATTACTACTCAAAGATGTTAGTAGCATCTTATGACACAACACTGATGACTCTATAGCTAAAATCTACCTCTGCCAGAGAAGTTTGGAATGGATCCAACTCAAACAGAGACAGTATACTACTATTCACTGAATCATTTTCACCTGTGTGAAAATATTAATTTCATACATAAAATTATACATACACATGCATGTTTAGTAAATTCATATATAGGTGCTATGGAGATGCCTTTTAAAAATATATTCCTTTCCTCAGATGGGACTGACATGTACTGTATCACTTGTGCTTTAGTTTTGGTGTTTTGAGACAGGATCTAGCTACATGATGCAGGCTGATCTGCAGCTCATTATGTGTCCCAGGCTGGCCTTGAACTCATAGCAATCCTCCTACCTCAGCCTCACAAGTTGCTGGGATTACAGGTTTGTGCCACCATGCCCAGCCTTGCATCATTTGCTTTTAATTCTCAAACATTAAAAATTCTTTTAATACCTGTATTTTGCCATAAAACCCAATTTTATCCAAATTTTTTGGTATGTCTACAGAAATTATAGAATTTTACCATCATTTGCAATGTAATGTTGATGTACAACAAGTTCTAAAACCCTGGCATTTACAGAAAGGAAAGATGTTCTCTCTTCAGACACTAGATCCAAAGCTGTAGCTGGAACTTTACTGATACTCGTGGCTAAAATATTGTTTGAAATAAGATGATAAGGGCGTGAGGGGAGATTTGTATAACCTTTCCCATATTTTCATTTTCATAGCTGATATTAAGCTTTTGATCATCCATGAATGGTAGCCATTCTGGAAGGGGAAGAGGTGATTTCTATAATCTTTATTGTGTTTCCATAGCTGTTCATAAACTTGTGATAATCAAGGATGGCAGCCATTCTGGAACACCTTCAAAAATCATGCATGACAATAGAGACTAAATGTCCTCTTTCTCTCTCCCTCACTCTTTCTCTCTTTCTCCCTCTTATAAACATATATTTGCATACATGTACATAGATGCAATGTATGTGTACACATAGAATTTGAAGACAAACTAATAAACCAAATTATTAATTTATATCCCAAGTTACAGATCATAAAACTTTAAATATGGAACTAGAAGTAGAAATGTGTCTTTAAAGTATAGGGTTTTGAAATGGAATTTAAAGTGAATGTACATAAACTAATTATGAAATATGATTGAAACACACACTAAATGCTTAAATTAATCAAAAAACAATTATAACACTGAAAAGCATATTGCATTTTCCACCTTAAAATACTTGCCCTTGATGGCAACAATCTCATCATTCTTGTCCCTTTTTGAAATTGTTCCGAAGTCCTTTTTCATTTTTTTGGATGCATTGCTGTGGCTTCCTCAATGTCCTGATCAAATGCTTACCTTTTCTCATCATTTGGATTTTGGAGAAGAGTCAGAAGATGCATAGTGTCTGATTTGTAGTATGTGGGATGGGAACAAGCTGTATTTTTTTACAAGCCTCCTTTCTGTTGGATGCACTCAGTGGCTGCATTCAGCTTTCTTTTGATCACTTGTTAAGACACTCATAAAAGGGCACTTCCAGAATTGTTTAAGAAAGTGACAGGAAAGGCAAATAAGAGTATTTTGAAGGGTATTAATGCCAATGTATGTTTCACAATAATGAATATTTTTAACAAGTTTAACATTTTCTTGCTATTTCAGCCACTTTTACCTTTTTAAGTGAAGTAGTAGCTGATAAACTCTGTAGTTGGACTTTCAGATGAAAATCAATCTAGTAATGACTGTTTATGGTTCTGTATCAAAGTTAGGATACTAGGGGAAATAACTAGTTTACTTTTGAATAGGCTACATAAATAATGACTCACACACCAGAAATAAGCAATTCATAAGTTTGTAGTTTACACTACTCTGAGTGGTAATACCTCATATAGTCCACTCCATTTCACCTATAATATTAATTCCTCTGTCCCTCCTTTCTTTGCTATATAGCTCACCCCACCCTTAATAATTTATCACCTTCTCTTATTAGAAGCACTTTTGTGATACTGCAGTGCCTATGTGTAAGTTAATGTTTGTTGTATTTAAATGTGATGCCAAATCACTACAGCAGAGATGTTAGCAATTAGAAATTTCCAAAGAGAAGACATTCCTCACTTTTTTAAAGCAGAAGATGAAAGTACAGTAAGATATTGTGTGTGAAAGAGAAGTACACCATATTCACAAAACTCTTATTTAGTATATCATTATAGTCATATCCTTTTATTTTTATTTGTTAATTTTTCTACTATTCCTAATTTTTAAAGTATGATGAATCACAAATATGTATTTATGTATGAAGAAAATACTACTTATAGGTTTTGTTGTTATCTGCACTAACAGGCATTCACTCAGGTCTTGGAACACAGATACCACATTGTAATATAATAGTAAACATTAAAATGTAGCCTGGTACAATCAACTCTTCTTAGGCAAGTCACAGTCTGAAGTCTGAAATCTTCTTACTCAGCTACAAGTCTGAGTACTTCTTAGTTTGTAAACATATACTCATGATTATGAGACAATTATAAGAACTGCAGGGAGCTACCTTCCAGTGCCTAGATCAGAAATGAGTATTTCAGGAGACAGATGCACTGCTGAAATTGGTAGAGTACATCTTTTGATTAAAACTTAATTCTAACTTACAGAGTGAGGAAGAGCAGGGAGATCAGAATAGAAAATAGGAGGTCGGTCCTGCAGAGGCTTGGATGCATTCAGGAGGACAGTGACTTATTTTAAGAAGAATGGATTGGGGGCTGTTGACACATCCTATGCTAATTTTCTAATTGAATCAGCAAGTCTCCATGAACATTCACGGTACGAACATTTTTAAAGTATTTTTTTATTTATTTAAGAGAAAAAAACACAAGAAAAAAAGCAAAAGAAACAACTTCTTGAACATAATACAATACAATAACAGTATAAGTTTACAGAACAAGATGATAGGAACTTGGCAATGTTAGCTATTGAAAAAGAACAATTAATATTCATACAATTAGATCAATTTTACATGTCTATATCTGTCTTTCTCAGCAACCCTTTTGAAGGTAACAATATACAATATCAAAGTGGGAATTTTCATAGATACAAACAAATTTTGCTTAACAAGCACTTGTGGGAAGGAATCACTGAAGTACCTTTCATGTCTGCTGGACATTGTAACATCCGTGCTGCTTATGGTACAGTAAGATCGGGGTGTTACTGTACTTCTGTGTGTTTCGGTGTCTAGTGTTATTTTGTGGGCTTTTTTGTGTGTGTTTTGATTTGTTTTACATTATATATTTCTTTCAAAGATGTGTAACACTTAACTTTGGGCCAGGCTATAGCTCAGCAGCACAGGAACCTGCCTGGCAAGACCAAGGTCCTAAGTTGGATTCTCCATACCAAAAAAACAAAAACACTCAACTTTGTCAGACTTAGGAACAAATATAACTTATAAATGTCTTCCTGGAACAGAACTCATTCATAAGTGGGAACTTACTATATTGAGTGTTTGATTATAAGATAACATTCTGGATTTTTATACTAATTTTGTGTGCTTCAATAAATTTAATTTAATACTTCTATGTTCCCAAAACATATCTGAGATCACTGAAAGAACTCTTGCACAGAGCTTTCATTTAAGTCACACTCTAGACTGTCTCAACTTGGATAGTACCTAATTAAACTACTTCTTGAAGTATGATAGTACTTTGCTCTTAGCATTAACATAGAATATTAGAAATATATAATTTTAAAAATCAGACTATATTCTTCATCCTACCTGTTCTACAATCTTTGCATCAAGAGCTCTAGATGACTCTTTTGCACACTGTTTGAGTATTTCTTTTCTGAGTTACTGATACCTTGAGGAATCTCTTGCTTACCATCTAAGGTTTCATGGCAAGACAATGCAGCTTGTAACAAAAATGTCA
>PVLA01019339.1:0-12474 GCA_004027455.1 Hydrochoerus hydrochaeris
CAATATCGAGGTTTCTACGACAGATGTCATAGATGGCCTCGTTGTCTACCATGAAGGCACAATCAGAGTGCTCCAGGGTGGTGTGGGTGGTGAGGATGGAGTTGTAGGGCTCTACTACAGCTGTGGAGACCTGGGGGGCTGGGTAAATGGAGAACTCCAGCTTGGACTTCTTGCCATAGTCAACGGAGAGACGCTCCATTAGCAGGGAGGTGAACCCAGAGCCAGTGCCCCCGCCAAAGCTGTGGAAAACCAGGAAGCCCTGCAGACCTGTGCACTGGTCAGCCTGTAAAAGGAGAGTTAATGTTAGTGTGGAGACATCTAGAGAAAGCTGTAATAGACTTCTAATGAACCTATGATTTAAAAACTTTTGAGGCTGGGTGTGGTGGTGCACTCTTGTAATCCCAGCACTTGGGAGGCTGAGGCAGGAGGGTCTCTAAGTTGAAAACCAGCCTGGGCTACAAAATGAGCTCAAGGCCAACCTGAACTGCATAGTGAGACCTTGTCTCAAAAAAACAAAAAAGCAAATAAATAAAATTTAAAAAATAAAAACTTTTCAACAGCATTTACTAAGAAAGCAGTTATAAAAGCTTCTAAGCATTAAGTAATTCAAAAAACTTTCCACAACAACTTCTGGAAGGGTGGGGGGTGGAAGACTAGCTAAAAGGGCTATTTTAAAAAATGAGTTTGGCTAGGAATATAGCTCAGGGGCACATGCCTGCTTGCAAAGTTCTGAGTAAGATTCCCAGTATAAAAACAAAACAAAACAAACTTTCATTTTTCTCAGGTAGAGCTCCCATGGCCTGGGATGGTACAGGGCTTCAGTTTTGCAGTCTCTGGTGCTCTTGCTGTGGGTGCACAACAAAGGCAACTACAGCACTGTGCAAAAAAGTTGCCCTTGTGTAGTGCAGATTATTGAGAATTAAATTGTACTTGGAATAGCACTAGGCCTGGCAAGTACTTGATGTAACAGTAGATATAACATTTGGGCAAGGGGATTTACTAAACAAAGTATCCTGGTGACAACCCTGTCTTTAAAGGTGCTTAGAGAGTTGTCAGCACTCTATTGATTTCTCAGTACACCTATCCTGCAGATCCAAATTCAGTGACCACATGAGATTCACATGTAGGGCAGACTCTACCACTATATCCCCTATGTGTCCTGGGAATGCAGTAATAATCCCAAGGACAAACTCAACTGTTTTGACACTCAGTGATTTTTTTCCCCCTCTGAATCCTAAGTGACTTTTATTATATTTGTCTCTAAAAGCAGGTTCCCGATTTCCAAGTCAGGGCTTGCCACAGAAGTTTGACTGGCCAGTATAAGAACCATTAGCCTAATTTTGCTGAGAAGCCTGTGATAAATATCTAAGGAAAGTATGAAACCAAGAATGATGTAAGGCCATTCTTTTCAGAACAGACCAGTTGCGGCTGGATTTATTGTGCGATTTTCCTGACCAGCTGCTCTATCCAGGCCTTTACACTTGATTTCTGGTTACTTACAAACTGCCCACATGCATAGGCAGGTGGTCATCAGATTGCCAAGCTTGTAATCAAAATGATCCAAACACTACAATTACCCCATCCAGAATGAAGTTACTAAGACTTTCTGCCACAGAGCTGGCTCAGTACCCTGATAAAAGTCCAGGTACTGCTTTTCTGTGACTACACCTCAATTACTTCAAAGTTTCAATGACTGCTACCTGCTTCTGTTCTGAGGAAGCTCCTGACTCCTTTTCCACTTTTGGCTCCCCTTTTACTGTTTGTAGACAGTTACAACACTGGTCTCTTGTGGTCTGAACTTTTTTTTGTGGGGGTGGGCTAAAGACTGAACTCAGGGCCTTACACATGCCAAAAAGTACTACCTCTGAGCTTACCCTCCAAGCTGTGAACTTGATGAATATATACCACAGGCTCAGATTTTTTAAAAATCAGTTTGATCAATCAGCTACATGTAGGAGTAGCTACTCAGTGACCTAAAAAGGGATGAAATCTCAGTTGGAAGCCAGGAGGCTTAATGGTCTTAAATGTCAGTAAAAGGGGTGAAATTTCAGTTGAAAACAAGAAGGCTTAATGGTCTTAAATGTCAGTGAAACTGTTAAGGATTCCCTGTTCTCATTCTAACACCAGGTAAATTGCCCTCAGTGAAGGAATGAGCACAACTGCCCAAATCAGCAAGAGTATGTACCCTCTGTGACAGCTGTCCCATAACCCAGGACTATCTGAAGGCCATGTAGTGTAGAGAGCAGCCCAGGTGTCATTTTAATTGCAAGGAATGATTCTCATAGTTTGGCCAGCCATGGTGGCACATGCCTATAATCCCAGCATGTGGGAGCCTGAGGCAGGAGGATCTCAAGCTCAAGGCCAGCCTAGGCCACAAAGGAGTTTAAGGCCAGCTTGTTGAGACTCTGTCCCAACAAACAAAAAAAATACTGCCAAACAAAACAAAACAAAACAAAACTCTAACCCCAATTTAAAATGTTTAAAGTGCTGTGTTTACCAGTTTCCGAATTCGGTCCAAGACTAGGTCAATGATCTCCTTGCCAGTGGTGTAGTGCCCACGGGCATAGTTATTGGCAGCATCTTCCTTTCCTGTGATGAGCTGCTCAGGGTGGAAGAGCTGGCGGTAGGTACCAGCGCGCACTTCATCTGGAAGAGAAGAAACCCGCTGCCCATTACTAAAAACCTGCAGATTCATGCTCAAGCCTGGGGCTTCCAGAGCCCTCAGGCCACACCCTCAAAAGCCCCTGCACCCTGGGAAATCCCGTGTCTCAGGTCCACTCACCAATGACTGTGGGCTCCAGGTCTACAAACACTGCCCTGGGCACATGTTTGCCAGCACCAGTCTCGCTGAAGAAGGTGTTGAAGGAGTCATCTCCTCCCCCAATGGTCTTGTCACTTGGCATCTGGCCATCGGGCTGGATGCCATGTTCCAGGCAGTAGAGCTCCCAGCAGGTGTTGCCAATCTGGACACCAGCCTGGCCAACGTGGATGGAGATGCACTCACGCTGTGGGAGGAAGAAAAAGTGTCAGAATGACACATCAGATGAAAAATGTCATATCCAGACGATTAGGAGGCTGAGGCAAGAGGATCACAAATGCAAGGCCAGCTGGAGAATTTAGTGAGACTGTCTCAAAAAATAAAAAAGCTCTCTCTCATTGACAGAGTACCTCATGCATCTGACCCACAGTATAAGATGGAGTGAAATCTTCATTGAAGACATAATTCAGAAAAACACACTTTGGAAGACCAGATATGCTGATGAACTCCCATGCAAAGCACAACCCTTGCTTTGTAGCCACAGATTAAGCTCAGGTTTCTGCATTTTAGCATGGGACAAGCTGTTCTATTAGCAACACAATTCCAACTCCCCCCAGCTCCTGTGAAACATGCCTGCTGATTCCTTTAACATAAATTCTCCCTTCCAGGGCTGATTCATTCTTTGCGTGACTGTATAATTCCTGAATTCATTCTGGTAGCTCTTTAATCCCATTCTTTACAAGACCTTCTTCCTCTCCCCTTGAGAACCAGCTTACACCAGCAACTTTAGCTATGACTCATGGGGAAAATGCTAGACAAGAGCAGTTAACTGAATTTTAAGTAGTGTGGTCAGAGCAGCCTTTTTAGCCAGTGGAAAAACTTTTTTTTGGCGGGGGGGGGGGTGTCTTTTTGAGACAGGGTCTTGCTATACAGTTCAGGCTGCCCTTGAACTCACTTTGTAGCCCAGGATGACCTCAAACTCACAGCAATCCTCCTGCCTCAGCTCCAAGAGTGCTGGAATTATAGGTATGTGCCACCATGCCCAGTTAAAAATCTTTTTTAAAGAATCTAATCTTTAAAAAAACATTCTTTGATTTGTTGTTAAGACAGGGTCTTGCTATGTAATTCAGACTAGCCTTAAACTATGTATTCCAAACTGTCCTCAAATTCACAATAATCCTTCTGCCTCAGCTTCCCATGAATCATATAATTATAGGTGTGTGTCACCATGCTTGGCCACCATCAAGTCTTGGAGGGATGGCATGTTAACAAAGGTGAGAAGGATTACCAAGATTTAACTATATTAGTTTAAGAAATTAGCTGCTTCCTAGAAGAATGCACACTTATCTCCGACTATAGGTAAATTTTTCCTTTCTAGTAGTGGGCACTGAATCCAGAGACTGTACTCCTGAGCTATATGCCCAGCCCTTTTCATTTTTTGAGACTGGGTCTCCCTAAATTGCTTAAATTTCCCGGGCTGGGTTTGAATTTGTGATCCTCCTGCCTCAGCCTCCTGAGTAGCTGGGATTACAGGTATGTATTATTATGCATGGCTACTGTAGAATTTTTGAAATTCTAGGATTTTAAGGATATAACAGGTGTAGGGAAATATTTGTTTTCCTTTCATTTCTGAACACGGCTGCATAAACCTAGCTCCTCTGAAGCTGAGGCGAGAAGATTGCCATTTGAGACTCAGCACTACAGTCCCTTGCCTAGCATGTACAAATCCCTGGGTTCAAACTGTCATGCAAGAAGGAAAAAAAGCCAGGATAGAGAGTAACCAAAAAATTTAAAAAAAGAAAACAGAAACCAAAAAACTCCCATAACTACCATTATTTTTCTCCAAATAGTACAATTTCAAGTTGTTTTTGAGACTGTGTTTCCTTATGTAGGCAATGAACTAGGTATGTGGCTTAGGCAGGCCTCAAATTCGTCCTGGCTTAGCCTCTGGAGTGGTAGGATTTTAGGAAAGTATCGACAAACTATTTATTTATTTATTTTTGGGTGCACGGTCACTGTGTAGCCCAGACTGACCTTGAATTCTCAGGGATCCTCCTGCCTCAGGCCTGGAATTACAGGCATGTGCCACCACACCCAGCTGGGTTTTGCATTTTTTAAAAGCTTAGCCACTAAGAAACCAATACAAAAAAAAAAAAAGGAAAAGAAACCAATACAAGAAAATTTTGCCAGGTGTTGTGGCACAAGCCTATAATCCCAAATACTTGGGAATCAAGAGGCTAGAGGACCACAAATCCAAACCCAGCCTAGGCAGCATACATAGCAAGTACTGAAAGCCCCCCAACCCTCAAAGACAGAAGAAAAAGAAAATGAAAATTGAACACCAGCTACATTCTTCAAGGTCCTAGTTTCATAACCCAAGATAATAAAAATCTCGTTGCTTACCACCTTCAATTTATGATCACCACCTTCCCATGTATGCGCCCATAAAACAATCAAGGTTCCTGAGCACATCAGCAAGTTCAGTACTTACTGGGACAATTGGCCCAGCTCTAGGGCTGTGGAGAACAGAAGCTGTTCTAGAGAGCCTCTTACTGTTTACTGTTATGTCGGGTTTACCTTTATCTGAACTTTGGAAACTACTGCCACACAAACTGACAAGAACCAGCCATCTGTTCATGATGGACCCAGGTTAAGCCCAAGCAAATAAGGTACTGTATCTGAGAAGATTCACTCTAGCAAACTACTTCCTTAACCGAAATCTTAGCAATGCAAGGTGATTCATGCAGAAATTCCAGCCCTTTAGAGGCTCAGGCAGGAAGATCACCAGTTCAAGACCAGCATGTACATAAACATATACATATATATCAAAACCCTATCTCAAAACACCCAAAAAAGCCAAACCAACAATCTGTTTTCTTTTTCCTTGGTTTTTGGCCTCATATTCAAAGGCTTTGCCTCAGTAACCCAACAGTGCTGGGATTACAGATGTGCACAACCACACCCAGGTTACAAATCAGCCTTTTAAAAACATCTTTGTCTAGCTAGGCAAGATAGTTCTAGCACTCTGTGAGCAGGAGGCTAAGAGCACAAATTCAAGTCCAGGTGGGCAACATGGTGACTTGGGAGACACAGAACTAGGTTGTCCACTGTCTTAAAGCTCATCATATAAAAGCATTGGCCATTTGTCCTCCACTCTGAAGGGTCACTGGAGTGGGGGGGGTGATGTAAGGCACAGGTGAGTCAGTCTCATTTTAATTGAATGTGTAGCAACTGTCTTGTTAAAAAATACCCACAGAACCTGTGCTTTTCTATAAACAGGTGTGCCACTCTGCTCTCCTGCCCTTTAAACAGCCCTGTTTCTGAATCACTTTTGCCAGGTCTTTTGGATCTTGCTTGATGACTCAAAACAATTGTTAGTCACACATACTTTTTTTTTTTTTTTTTTGGTACCGGGATCAAACTCACAACCTCAGGTTTGCCAGGTAGGCGCTTAAGCCACTGAGCTAAATCCCCACACCATATATACTTTCTCTAACTATGGTCAGCCTCTAAAAATTCTGGTCAGCTATTCACTGTGTTCCTTTAACAAAAAGCTACTGTTTTGAAACACAGGCTACAAGGATACTTGTTTAAAATAACTTCCTTTAGATACTTTCAATAGGTGTTGTCTTAGTTGTTTCCAATACCTTTGGGAAGATTCATAGAAAATTCTCAAGACCTTATAATTTTTCTCCGTGGTGGTTGGGATCAAATTCAGGGCCTTGTGCATCTTTTGCAAGTGCTCTATCAATGAACTAACTACATTTGCAGCCCCGCTGCTTTTTTTCTTTTTTGTGAGACAGGGTCTTCCTGCGTAGTAAAGACAGTCTTTGAACTGACTTATGTAACCCAAACTGGCCTCACCTTGTTGCGGCCATTCTCCTGCCTCAGCCTCCCCAGGGCTGGGATACCTTAGGGCACCACCACCTGCCCGGCTCTAACTTCCTGTTTCTTGAAAGGTAAACTAAGAACACATTTTTACTACTAGTTTAGTTTTGCAAGAAAATATCATTTTATGGATTTGTTTCTGAAACCTGGTTTTAAGTCGAAAGCTTCAAATTATAACACTAGAAAAGCAGTATTAGGCAGGGACAGGTAATTATTTCCTTCAAAGGAGGAGCTCCCTTTCGCCTCAGGTGGATTGGTGCAACTATCAGCACTCAGAACTGGACACAGGTGACTCAGCAGCAAGTCACTGGGCGTGGACGGCTGCCCGGAAGTGAGTGCAGTCCTCCAGGGTGGCATCTAAGAGAGTGGGAAGGTGAGCCCACTTGAAGAAGAAATGCGGGGAGAGACTTCGGTTTTTCCAAGTTCTGGGATTCAGGTGAAGGTCCCTTGCTCTTCCCAGCGCTGTGGCAGGCCGGGGCAGGGGGTGGAGTACCTCAGCGAGACACTTTTCCATTCCACCGAGGACCGTGCCCCAGTGACGCTTTCGAGCCTGAAGCGGGATGGGTCGGCGCCTTTCCCAGCCTGGCAGCCGCGAGTCAGTAAGACCCTAGAGGGCAGAAGCTGTGGGAGCCAACGCTGGCCCCACGTGCTCCCCACGGGTCTCCGCACCCCTGCCAATGTAGCCTCTACCCCTCCCCAGCACCCCGAGACCCCTGCCACTCACCATAATGGGGACTTAGAAGGGGTCGCGGCGTCGGAGAACCGAGGAAGTAGGTGGGGAATCTCCCACTGACAGACCGCAAGGAGTCCGCGGGGAGCAGCACTGCGCGGAGCCCGCCCGCTGGGGGCCTATATATACCCAGCCCGCAACACGTGTTGGGGGCGGGCCCGAGGCCACGCCCACGACAGAGCCCCGCCCTCAATTAGGGGCGGGCGGCGGCGATTGGTGGGTTCAAAAGTTCAAACCAAACTCGACTCCCGAGCCAGGGTGAGAAGGGAGGAGCAGCTCAGGCCTGGGGAATGGGCGGGCGGCGAAGGAAGACTAGGCGAATGCGCCGTCCTGAGAGGACGCGTCTGCATCCAGGTGGGCAAAACCCTAGCACAGTCACGCGCCAGGTGAAGGGGGCGGGAACCGCGCCCCTGGAAAGCTCCGCCTCCCCGCCCCGCCCAGGCCAGCGCTGGAGAAGGTGCCGCACCCGAGGGGTCGCGTCTGGTTGCAGCGGCCGATGCAGGTGCGGGCTGCTGAGGACCTCAGGGAAGGCTGCTTCCCCTTCCAAGACTGGATGATCACCCCGGGGCTTTACACCTGCATTCGCACTTGGTTGTCTTTCTTTACGTGTCTTCCTAGCTCCTCTTTCTTACTAGCCAAGTGCAACCGATTTTTCAGTTCATGATAATTGTTGTCATTTTTCTTCTTTTTTTAATGTAACACAAGTAGATATTAATAAAATATTAAAAAGCACTCTTATTTTCTTGAAAAAATAAAGTTTCATAACAAAATAGAGAATAACAATAGTTAATACATTGTGTACCGTAATCTTTTTGTTTTGTCTTTTTGAGACAGGGTCTCGCCATACAGTTCAGGCTGGCCTTGAGCTCACTTTGTTGCCCAGGCTGGTCTCAAACTCTTGACTCAACCAATTTTCCAAGTACTGAGTAGTAGGGCTCCAGGCATGTGCCACTAGTTGGTGATTCTCATTTTTTGATTACTTACCAAGTAGAGTAGTTGGTTTCTCACTCTGCATTACATTTCATCCACACCACAAGGCTTATTTGCTATTGTCCCCATTTTACAGTTGGGCCACTCAGGGCTCAGAGGAATTAAACCAGTTGAAGGTCTGGCAGTGGGAAATGGAGCTGAAGTTAGATTCCAATTGTGACTGCCCTTCAACACTACCTTGCTCTGCCTCATACTAAATATACTGCTCTGACCAGACCTACAAAGGTTCATTTTTCAAAACCATTCTTTATTTCAAGCCAGATTTTATAGCTCCTTTTAAGTCCCTGCAAATCCTAAGGGCTTTGAAAGCCAGTGTCAGTTCAGAAAGGGAAGTGACAGGACCCAAGTAACTTTCGTTCCTGTGCACTTTCATCTTGTTATCTTAGTTCTTAAATTCCTCAAACCATCTCTGAGACAGAGTTTATGGTATATTGAGAGAACAAAAGCTATTGTTCTACAAAATAGAAGTTATAAAACTTTCTCTGGAAGTAGGAAAGGCAAAGTGAAAGCAGAAATGCGCTTTGGATACAGAACAGGCAGAACTCTGTCATGGACTGATCAGTCCTGCAACCACCCAAATGAGTGGACAGTGAAGGCTTAAATAAATGAGACAAGTGGTATGATTTTAGGGCTCCAAGAGGATCAAAACTCTCTAGCAGAATTCAAAATTCTCTGGGGTCTGAGACAAGGAACTTCTCTGGGCAGCCCGTATTTATTTGGTTTTCAAATGAGGAATAGGTTAAAGTGGAAAACTGAGCAGGACCTTGAGAGAGGTTCAAGGACTTTTCCAAGTAACAGACTATGTTAATCTAGAAGTATCTTAGGAAAAAGTCTCCAGGTTGTATTTCACTGCAGGAGTGAAATGCCTGTAGCTACAGTCTTTATTTAGTTAATTGGGGTTAGAGCCAGGTGTCTCCAGCTGTGGCCTTCTCCGGTCCTTGGAGGCATCATGGCATCACAGAGACCCATAGAATTTCACTTATTAGAGTTTGCTGCCCATCTCCAGACAGGGGTCTAGGCCTTGGACAGACTCACAAATGAAACATAGAAAGTCAATTTGTTAATTTTAAATCCTGCTCTCATGGGAAAATTTCTTAATAATTCTCTTCTCTTATAAAATGGGATAACAACACATAAATGACACATTATTGTGAGGATTAAATGACAGAAGTAATACAGCATCTATGCAGTGGTTGGCACATTGTAAAGTACTAAAAAGTATCAGCAGTTGTTACTGATGGAGGTGATGATGGATAATATTAGAGATAATATTTTCCCTCTTGAATTTTAATATAATTTTTTTAAAAAATCATTTTAAGCATTGAGATCAGTATAGTGTTTAAGTTTGCTGCCCCCTGCTGGAAATTTTGGAGGAAAAACTCCTTGGTTGACAGTTGCAATTTTATTTTATTTTATTTTATTTTAATTTATTTTATTTTATTTTATTTTATTATTAGTAGTAGTAGTACCAGGGATTGAACTCATGACCTCACACTTGCCAGCCAAGTGCTTGCACCACTGAGCTAAATCCCCAGCCCCAACACTTACAATTTTAATCTTTATATAAACAAGTTATGAGTCTAAACATTACTGAGGAGAGGCAGAAACAGCTTTTGCTTTTCACTTGAAATTTTCCAGAACTCACCAAAAACCTATTGAGCTACTAACAGGGAGACAAGATGTAGTCCAGTGCTCTGCCATTTTTAGCTTTATAACTTCAGGTGGGCATTTTTCCTCAGGCTCCAGGTCCTACCAGCGCAGTACGTGCGGAATGGACAGGATCATCTCTGAGGCCTCCTCCAGCCCTTACGTTCTGTGATACTAGGACTCATGGTTTCTGTGGTCCATGTGAGCTGCAAAAATGCAAGGTGTACATGTTATTCAGTCATGGACTCAAAAGAATAACCATTACATTACAGAAATATGTTCATATGAAGTTTTGCTGGAGTTTTACATACTTTAAGGAAAGAAGAGTTGTACACCTGCCCTTCCTCAGGGGAACTTGGACTTTAAATAGCTATCCTATAGAATGTCCATATAGCACATTAGTAAAGAGAAAAGAGCTGGGCTTGGTGGCACATGCCTGTAGCCTCATTTACTTGGGAGGCTGAAGTGGGAGAATCACTTATGCCCAAGTTTCTTAGTTACCTTTCTCATTGCTGAGACAGAATGCCTAACACCCAAAGTTAAAGGAGGAAAGTTTTATTTAGCTCACAGTGTATAGAGGTTTTAGTCCATAGTTGGCTGGCTCCAAGGCAGGGGGTCATGGCAGAGAGGCATCACAGAAGAAAACCAGTTCATGGCAAGCAGAAGATAGCAAAAGCAAGCAAACAAAGCACCTTAACAGCATCTTTCTGCCCCTTACATATTATCCAGGCTACTTGGGAAGGTAGCCCTCCCATCCTTAATCCTAGTATCCTTGAGCCTAGCACTGTACCATGAATCAATCTCAGCATCACATACTCTAGATCCAGGTGTCTCTGAAAAAGCCCACCTATGACTGCATAAAGGTTTAGGGGGACATCTAAACACAAACCATAACACCACAAATTTGAAGCCAGCCTGGGCAACATACTAAGACCTCTCAAAAAATTCAAAAATAATTTGGCATCATGGCACACACCTATAATCCTAGCTACTCTAGAGGCAGAAGCAGGATTATAAAAAAATTTGAAGATAGAAGTTTAGCAAGACTTTGTGTCAAAATAAAATAAGAATAGTGCTGAGGATGTAGTTCAGTGGTAGACTGTTTTCCTGGGTCCAATCCCTGGTATGCTAAATAATAAATAAATAAGACTGTGGATAAGATTAAATCTTATGTCTTTTTTTTTCTTTGTGTGCTAGGATACTAGTAATATAAAGGAATGTGTTTAGTTGTAAATTACATATTATAAATAAGTAATAGTATAGTTATGTTTTGTGCTCTTGTAGCAATTTTTTAAATTGTTTGAGATAAGGTCTCACTTTGTAGCCCAGGCTAGATTTGAACTTGCCATCTTCCTACCTCACCCTTCCTACTGCTGGGATTACAAGTATGCACCATCATGCTTACCTAAGAAAGCTAGTATTTATTGGCTGTGGAAAATAAGGTCCTGAGACTTGAAATAATTTACTGGCTCCACCAGTAAATTTATTCCTCTACCCCTAAATGGAAAAACTCAGAATAAATGCCTGTTAATCAGCTTCCCTGGGCCAGGGATTTAGCTCAGTGACATGAGCGCCTGCCTGGCAACTGGCAAGCACTAGACTGTGAGTTTGATCCCTGGTACAAAAAAAAAAAAAAAAAAAAATCAGCTTCCCGTCACTATGACAAAATACCTGAGATAACTATTAGAGAAAAGATTTATTTTGGCTCACTGCTTCAGCTGATAGTCACTGAGCTCTGCTGTTTCTGGACTTGTGGTGAAGCGGATCATGACAGAGAGGGCACGGTAGAATAGAGCTGCTAATGTCATGGAGGCCAGAAGCAGGGGTTGGGATGGAGTAGGGAGGTGAGGAGGGAGTAAGCCAGAGAGAAAAGGGCCAAGCAGGAGCAAGTGATACCCATCAGAGCACACTGCCAGTGGTCCACTTCCTTCAACTAGGCCCCCTTCCAGAGAGACCTTCGGCTACAGACTCATCATGGGTCAGTTCACTGTTGAAGTTAGGGCCCTCCTGAACCACCTCTGCATTTTGATGCACTGGGAAGCAAGATTTCAACACAGGAGCCTATTGGGGCACTTTTTAGAGTTGATTCCTAGCATTACCTAAAATCATAGCTTCCTCTTTCACTAAAAGGTCCTTGCTTAGCCCATTACTGGCTCTGGTTCACTGGGAAAGCATGTCCCAGGAAAAATATTCATTGCCTTTGTCCTCTTAAGACAAAATTACAATATGTAACAATAAAATGATGGAAAGAAAGGAAAATGATGGCCTGTAATCCCAGTTATCTGAGAGTTATGCTCAAGGCCAAGTCGGTCTATGTAGTTATATATTGTTTATAGGTTATGTGTGCCCTGTATTGTGTAAGTACAGCAAGGCCTTCATCTTCTTCCTCTTCTTCTTCATCTTTGTCCTCTTCCTCCTCCTCCTCTTCCTCTTCCTCCTCCTCCTCCTCCTCCTCCTCCTC
>PVLA01019340.1:0-12397 GCA_004027455.1 Hydrochoerus hydrochaeris
GTACACATGTAGACACCCATGCATGCATAGAACTTTTAAACAGTTTATGAGAATCGATTATATAATGCACAATGAAATGAACAGCTACTTTGAAGAAATAGAGATACTAAGACACCCAGTGCTGTTTCCATAGCATCATGACATGAAATCAGTAATGCTTTTATTCTTTGTTCAGACTGGTTTTAGTCTGTTTTATATTGTTTAATTTCAACATACATGAAGGTATGGGCAGCTATTTTGAAGAGAGCAAGAGACATTATGGCAGCTGTTGTTGGTTTCCCCATTGTCTGGTTTTGAAGGCCTAAAATGCCTGTATCATCCTGTTCTGATCAGTTTAATTTGTTTTGTATGAATTCATTGTGTGTGAAGATATGGACAACTATTTATAGGAGACATGATAGACAGTGATAATCTATGGTTGTCTTGTTGTGAAATCTGTGTCTCTTACATTGTTTTCTTTTGATCTGCTTTGTTCTGTTTTGTTATGTTTAGTTTTATGCTCTTTAAAATAAAATAAAAAAATAAAAAATAGTTGTTCAAGAAAAGCTTGCTTTAGCTCCAAACCACTGAACAACAAATTAACTGCACTGTTGCTGGTCAATATCTGCAACAGTATTTTTTAAAATTTTTTATTTTACTTAAAGAAAGAAAAGAAAATTTTAATAAACCAAATAGAAAAATTGAGAAAAAAGTAGCTTACAGAATGCAAAAAAAATTTAACACCATAAAGTTGCTGGTTGATGCATTAAATATTATCGTCTTAACAATAGCTGTTATATTCACAAAATTAAGGCATAAAAAGTGGCTAGAGATTCAAACATTGACAGTGCAAACTCTTTTGTTCAGTGATCTAACAGAAATTTAATAATATGGTCATCAATCTTACACACTATAAATACCATTATTCCTTTAGAGCACTGTCCTACCTTTTCACTTTTACAATATCTATTATATCTATTATACTTTTTGGATACCATTATTCTGTCAGTTCTTATTATTTTTACACTAGAGAGACAAAATGATATTTGCTAATGTGAGTCTTGTTTATTTCACTAATAAGGATATTCTCAAGTTGCTTTCATTTACCTATAAAGGCCTCAGGATCATTCTTTTTTATAGCTGAATAGTATTCTATCACAGAAAAATACCACATTTTTTTTCATCCACTCTGTGGTTGATGGGCATTTTGTTTGTTTCCAAGATTTAGCTATTACAAATTGTGCTGCTATGAACATGGGTGCACATATCACTGTGACATAACCTTTTCAGTTTTTCTGGGAAAATACCCAGGAGGGGAATAGCTGGATTGAATAGAACTTTCAATGCTAGTTTTTTGAGGATTATCCATACTGATTTCCACAATGGTTGTACCAGTCTGCACTCCTACCAACAGTGCAGAAGTGTTTCCCCACAGTCTTGGCAACATTGGTTATCAGTTGTTTTCCTGATGGCAGCCATTCTTTAGGGTATGAGATGAAATCTCAATGCTGTTTAAATTTGCATTTCTCAAATGATCAGTGATGGTGAACATTTCTTCATATATTTATCTGCCATTTGTATATCTTCATTTGAGAATTGTGTGTTCATCTCCAATGCCCATTTTTGGAGAAGGTCCTTGAATTTGGAGGGCTTGATGTTTTTCAGTTCGTTAATATGTTCTGGATATAAGTCCTCTGTCTGAGGATGGTTGCCTAAAATTCTTATTCTTTCCCATTCTGTGGGTTTTCTTTTCACATTGTTGGTGATTTCTTTTGAAGTACAAAAACTTTTTAGTAATCTGAGATCCCAGTTGTTGATTCTTTGAAGTATTTCCCATGCAGTTTGTGTTTTATTCATGAATTCTCTCCCTACTCCTATGTCTCCAAGGTTTTTACCTACCTTGTGTTCCAGTAGATTTAGCATTTCTGTTTTAGTATGTAGATCCTTGATCCATTTTGACTTTATTTTAGTGTATGGTGATAGTCATGGGTCTATCTTCAGTCTTTGGCATGTGAAAAGCCAATTTTTACAACACCACTTATTAAGTCTGGGGATTTAGCTCAGTGGCATAAGTGCCTGCTTGGCAAGAGCAAGGTTGGGAGTTCAATTCCCAGTATGGCAAAAATAATAATAATAATAATAATAATTAATAAAACACTACTTATTAAAGAGGCTGTCTTTTTTATTAATAATAATTAATAAAACACTACTTATTAAAGAGGCTGTCTTTTTTTCTTAATTAATAAAACACTACTTATTAAAGAGGCTGTCTTTTTGTTCCATGGAACATGTTTAGCCCCTTTGTAAAAAATAAGGTGGCTGAGTGTCTTTGTAGTAGTGTTTGCATCTTCTAATCTGCTCCATTGATCCTCAAGTCTATTTCTTTGCCAGTACCATGCTGATTTTATTACTGTTGCTTTGTAGTATAGTTTCAAGTTAGCAATGGAGATGCCTCCTATCTTGCCTTTGTTGTCCAGAAACTCCTTTGCTATTCCAGGTTTCTTCTGTTTCTGACAAATTTTAGGAATTTTTTTTAGATCTGGAAGATTTTATGTTAATGGTGTTTTGATTGGAATTGCATTGAATCTGTATAGTAGTTTGGGGATTATGGTCATTTTCACAATGTTGGTTGTTCCTAACCAAATGCAAGGAAAATCCTTCCATTTTCTAATATCTTCCTCAATTTCCTTTCTTAGGAAATTGAAAGGAGATATTTCCACAATTTCTCTCATTGAAGTTTTTGTCTGTGTACAGGAATGCTATTGATTTTTGAGTGTTGACTTGGTTTCTAGCTACACTGCTGAATTTGTTTATTACCACTAGTAGTCTTTTAATGGAGTTTTTTGGGTCTTCTATGTAGAGTATCAAGTCATCTTGATAATGATAATTTAACTACTTCTTTTCCTAATTTTATTCCTTTAATTTCTCCCTCTTGTATGATTCCTCTGGCTAATATTTCTAGAACTATATTGAATAGGAGTGGTGATAGTGGACATCCCTGTCTTGTTCCTCATTTTAAAGAGAAAGCTTTCAGTTTTTGTACATTTAGTATAATGTTGGCTGTTGGTTTGTCATAGTTGGCCTTTATAAGGTTAAGGTAGACACCGTGTATTCTGAGTTTCTGAAGTGTTTTTATCATGAACATGCATTGGACTTTGTCAAAAGCTTTTTCTGCATCAATTGAAATGACCATGTGGTTTTTATTTTTGACTCGGTTGATGTGGTGTATCACATTTATTGATCTGCATATGTTTTTTTAATTTTTTATTTAAAGGGATAAAACAGAAAAAGGAGAGAAATATTACAGAATTTCAAAAAAACATAAACAGTAAGAAGTCACTAGCTGATAAATTACATATTGCTCTTTTAGAAATAGCTGTTCAAGTTACAAAATTAAAGCACACAAATTGGGCACTCAAGCAGTAAGACTGCAAACAGATCTGTTCAACAATCAAACAAGAACTAAGAAATATGGGTAACAATCCTGCACACATAAATATACATGCAGTTATATCTTTTATAGCACTTCCTATTTTCTCTTTTTTGCAATAGCAATTATACACTTTTTTATTTAAAGAGAAAAAAACAGGAAAAAGCTAGAAATATTAAAGAATTTCAAGAAAAGAAGATAAACAGTAAGAAATCACTAGTTGATACATTACATATTGTTCTTTTAGAAATAGTTTTTCAAGTTACAGAATTAAAGCACACAAAGTGGACACTAAAGCAGTGAGAGTGCAAACAGATCTGTTCAGCAATCCAACAAGAACCTAGAAATATGGTCATCAATCCCACACATCTAAACATACATGAAGCTATATCTTTTATAGTGCTTCCTATTTCCTCTTTTTTTACAATAGCAATTATACATTTTTAAAATTTTATTTACAGAGCAGAGAAAAAAAAAACAGAAAAAAGTGTAGCAACACTACAGAATTGTAGAAGAAAGAAAGAAAAAGGAGAATGAGAAAAAGCCCCACTAAGAAATCAGTAATTTATAAATTATGTACTGTCATCCTGGATGTAGTTATTCAAGTTACAAAGTTATAGGGTACATAGTAAATATTCAAACAGTCAGACTACAAAGAGTTCTGCTCAAAGATCCAATAAAGATTCGGCAATATGGTCATCTATTTTACACACTCAAACATACATGCAGTTATATCCCTTAGAACACTTTCTTTTCCTCTCTTTTTTACAATAGCAATTAAACATTTTGGTTTTATTACTCTTGTATTTCTTATTTACTTTTTACACTAGAGACACAATATGATATTTATAAATATGATTCTTATTTATTTCACTACTGAGGATAGTCTCAAGTTGTCTCCATTTGCCTATGAAGGCCTCAAGGTCATCCTTTTTTATAGCTGAGTAATATTCCATTGTATAAAAATGCCACATCTTTTTCATCCACTCTGCAGTTGATGGGCATCTTGGTTATTTCCAGGATTTAGCTATCACAAATTGTGCAGCTATGAACATGGGTGAACATATATCACTGTGATATGAACTTTTCAGTTCTTTGGGGAAAATATCCAGAAGGGGGAGAGCTGGGTTCAATGGGACTTCCAATCGTAGTCTTCTGATAATTCTCCATATGGATTTCCATGCACTGGCTCGACTTTGCCATGTTATGTTCCAGTTGTTTCTTTCTGCTTTTCCTCTTATTTAATTGCTTATCATACTTGGTGGTTTCTTTCTGTTGTTGTTTTGGGGATTGTGGTCATTTTTATTTCTGTCTAGTATGTCTTTCAGTACTCTTGATAAGGTTGGTTTGGTGGACATGAATTTCTTCAGTTGTTCTTTGTCATGGAAGTATCTTCTTTCTCCATTAAATTTGAATGAAAATTTTTCTGGGGACATCAGTCTGGGTTGAAGGTTGTTTTCTTTCAGGGCTTGAAATACCTCACTCCAAGCTCTTCTTGACTTGAGGGTTTGTGCTGAAAAGTCTGCCATGATTCTATGGGTTTTCCTTGATAGGTGAGTTGTGTCTTTTTTCTGACAGCTTTTAATATTCTGTTTTTATGCTGCATGTCTGAGATTTTAATTATTATGTGTCTGGGTGTGGATTTATGTTGATTGTGACTGTTTGGTGTTCTATATGCCTCACTTAGCTGCATATCAGATTTTTTCCCCATGTTTGGGAAATTTTCTGCTATTATTTCTGTAAATACTTTACGTATGTCATTTGCGTGGACTCCTGTATCTTCATGAATGCCCTTTATTCTTATATTGTTGCTCTTGACATCATCATGAAGCTTCTGGATTGTCATTTCATGCTGCCTTGTTATTTTTAAAAGTTCTTTCCTTTCCTGATCACTAACTGTGATCCTGTCCTCAAGGTCCGAAATTCTATCCTCAGCTTCCTTTAGGCGGTTTTGCATGCTTTCAATAGAATTTTTTGTTTCTTGGATGTCTCTTTGAGTTTTTTGTCATGAATTTTGCTTGTTTTCTATATTGTTCATTCAAAGTTTCAATCAGTTTCCCATGCTCATGTACTTTTTTCTCTAGTTCTTCTTTAACTGTGTTCAACAACTCCTTTACTAAAGTTGTTATTTCTATCTTTACATGGGAGACTACTTCTAATTTGATTTCCTCTATAGCCTGATGTACTTGGTTTTTTGTTTCACTCTCTATCTTTTCAGATATTCCCAGTGTGTTACTTTTGGGGTCCTCTATTTCAATGTCTCCTATACTTGCTTCTGGTGAACTATATGTTTGAGACTGCATTTTCCTTTTTCGTTTTGTCATTTTCACTCTGCCTGGTGTTTTCTATGTGTAGGAGGGGATCACACACACTCGTCAGACACACCAGTCTTACAGTTAGTTGTAGGGGTTTTTCTGCTGGCCCTATTTTTCCCCTGTACTCCTCTATTTTAGGGGTATACTCACCAAACTGATACAGTCAATCCAGTGTAGCCCAAAGTTTGTCACCTGAGAGCAAAATTCCAAATTTTCTCACACTAACTAGATCCCACTGAGATCTTCTGATGTTCCATGTGGGAGAATGGGCCCAGTTGAAGCAGTCCAGGGCAGTTTTCAGTCTTGGGAGGGCCTCCTCGATGTTCCTGGTGGCAGGGCAGGCCCACGGTGGAGGTTCTGGGCAGCTTACCCCTGATGCAGGCTTCCGCTAATTTCCAGTTGGCCGGGTGGGCCCACGGTGGAGGTTCTGGGCAGCTTACCCATGATGCAGGCTTCTGCTGAGTTCCCGGTTGCAGGACGGGGCTTTGGTGGAGCTTCCAGGCAGCTTACCCTGATGCAGGCTTCCGCTGAGTTCCTGGTGGCAGGGCGGGCCCCAAAAAATATCTTTTAACACAGGTTAATTTTGTTTATAATTATGACAGAATATCTTTAAGATAGTAAAAGACAAACCAATAAAATCTATGCAAATTATAAAAGGTGTCTTGGGTAAAATTATTTCTTAGTATAAATAATATACCATGTCAATCAATTTCTCAAATTCACAAAAGCCTTACAAAATTTCACATTATAATTGTTAAACAATGCATTTATGTGGTGGAAGAAGATATAAAAAAACTTATAGAAACAAAATCTCAAACCATTCCAATTCCTAAAATTAAGAGCTCTGCAAATTAAGATATTGCTTACCAATGGTACTTGGAAAGCATGCCTTACTCATAGTCTCAAATTCCCTTTAATTGCTTTACATATAATTTAGTACTTTAAAAGACTTTAGCTAAGTTGTTTAACAATATTTTTATGTTATTCCTCTGGAAAGACATGTTTCACGCAATAGTTTTCATTAAGAAATCACTAGATAGTTTTAATCACAATGTATGATCAACTCATTAATGAATTAACAACGTATTCAACAATTTAGATGGCATAAAATCAACAAAAGAATGTGGTATATCTTCGCTTTTCTATTCTATTAGTAATACCAAGCCAAAAATCTGACAGTCCACTCAATTGGTTTCCATGTGTGCTACTGAGCAACAAAAAATAGGTATATACCATGTCAAACTTTTTAATTTTTTTTTTCTAAAGAGCAACTCAATGGTTTGAGGCATTGATTAATACAATACAGATAACATAGGGGGAAAGTACAAAGTAGCACTTTAACACCAGTGTCAGTATCTCAGTATGGTAATCACTGAGGATATTATTAATTTTGTTACTTGCTTTTCTTATAACATGAATCAAAGCTATTAACTTGAACTTGAGGTATATACACAATACATAGACAGACTTAAGCAAAATACTTTTGTAAGTAACATTACATTTCAAAATATTGGAAATAGTATGTGCTGATTTGTATTTTGACTTAATGAAACAAGAGAACAACATTCATCTAGGAAGGGTTATACTGACAATAAAGCTCTTTCAAAGTTCAAAATGTCTTCCTCTCCCTTTGTACTTACCACAGGCTCTAAAATGTCCTGAGAGGATTCATTATGAGAAAAATATCAATCACAGCTTTAATATATTCTTTGGAAGGAACTAATGAGAAAGCAAATTGGAAGGTGAAACTTTATCCTTGTTTTCAAAGAAGTGGTCTCAATTGTTCTTCTTTAGAAAAAGTTTAAATCACTTTATTATAAATATATCCAAACCATTAATTTTTGCAGCTTTCAGGTAAAGTCCATGACAAGAGGTCAGCAGAGTTCATCTAATCTTAAATCGTGACATCATCCATTCAAGCCCTTGGCATAATCCTTCACCAGAAAGAGCACAGCATGTCTGGATATATGTGCCACTGATGATCTTTAATAGAAGTGAGCTTCAAGAACTGGGGGATTTCTGCTACAGTCATGCATTCTTTAACATCTTGTTTGTTAGCAAAAATCAGCAGTCCAGCTTTCCTTAGGTCCTCATGAGCTAACATTTTGTAAAGTTCTTCTCTAGTTACAGAAATCCTCTCTCTGTACTGTCCACAACTATTACAAACTCTGTATTAGTATAGTAAGTGTTCCAGGAAGAGCGAAGAGATTCTTGACCATCAATATCCCACATCAGGAAACATGTATTATTAATCACTATCTCTTCTACATTACTTCCTATTGTAGGGGATGTATGCACAACTTCATTCATGGTGAACTGGTAAAGGATGGTAGTTTTCCCTGCATTATCCAACCCAACAATGATAACTCGAATGTGTTCCTGGTGATTGAACAGTCTCCATATCCTGGTGAAGAGAATTCCCATTCTCGGGCGGCGAAGCCCTTCCAGCCACCCGGACCGCCAGGCCTCCCCTGGCTCAGGCTGCGGGGGGGAAGGACTCGCCGGCGCCTCCGCCTCTGCAGCTGCAGCTCCCGCGGTGGCCGCCTGCCCGCTTCCAGGGGACCGGAGGGAGGCCACAGCCCAGGCCGCCCAGCGGAGCGCGAGGCCCCCCGCAGCCACCGCCGCATTCGCCTGGCTTGGCTCGCGGAAGCCGCCGCCGCGTTGTCTCTTGAATTTATTTCTTCAAGTGTTTTGCTTTTCTAAATTTATTTGTTTGTCAGTGTTGTTGTCCTTTAAAAATATTGTGTTTTATTAATTTTTTCTATTGTTTTTTTACTAGCTAGTCCTTGATTTATCAGTGTAGTAATCTTAATTACTTTCTTCTGCTACTGATTTTTTCCTAAATTTTGGCACAAATTTTGGTTATGTGTACGAGTTATTTTTTTCCCACATTTTTGTTTCAATAAGCTTTCCTCTTCCTGCTCTTCTTCCTTTGTATTGCTCTGTGTTCATGTTTCCTATAGTGTGAACATAAAATATCAAAAACTCAATAACAGGAAAAAAAAGAGGCATATCTGATGTACATAAGAAAAAAGAGGATATGAGTACAGTATGTCAATAAAAATTTTTGAAACAAAACAAACAATGGCCAATAAGTGTGTGAAAAGATACTCAATAGCACTAACTGTCAAGGAAATAAAAATCAAAAGCACAGGGAAATATCACTTCAGATCTATTGAAATGTATATTATCAAATAGACAAAAATAATAAATGATGAGAATGTATAGAAAGAAGCCCTTCTACACTGTTGTAAAAAATTCAAATTGGTGCAGTTTTCATGGAAGACAGTATGGAGGGTCCCCCCCAAAATTAAAAGAACTACCACCTCAACCACTGAACCCACTTTTGGGTATTTATCAAGCAGAAATTAAAATGAATCTCAAAGAGACCTTTACCTTCAATCTCATTGCTGCATTTCTCACAATAATCAACAAAAAGCCCTAAGTGTCTATCACTTAATTAATGGATAAAATGTGACACATGCTGTGCATAATTATAAATCCATTATTATATGTAACACATCTGTTATAATATAGATATATTAATTCTAATAATTATCTAATGCATATGTTGTAAAGTATAATGAATACAAAAAACAAATGTTTTGCATTAAGTAAAAATGACATATTGTCCTTTAAGACAAAATAAGTGAATCGAGAGTGTATTATAATAAATGATACAATTCAAAGACAGAAAGATGAATAATGCCTTATCACACATATGGATTATAACTAGTTGAAGTCAGAGAAGCAAAAAAAAGGTGCTTGTCAGATTTTCAATAATAAGGAAAAAAGGCAAAGCCTACAAGTTGCCTTTGCACTCTTTGGTGTTTTGAAACTTTACAATGTTTGTATACACCAGACAAATAATTTCTGCATTTTAATGTGCAGTAAGGTATCCACACTGAATATGATATTTTGCACCTAAAATTTGCTCAAATGCCTTTATTGGATACTTGAAGGTGTTATTTCTATAATTTCTCTCAGTGAGTTTGTTGCTTGTGTACAGGAATGTTATTGATTTCTGAATGTTGAATTTGTATCCAGCTACACTGCTAAATTTGTTTATTAAGTCTAGCAGTCTTTTCATGGAGTTTTGGGGTCTTCTAGGTAGAGTTATCATGTTATTGCAAATAGTGATAATTTAACTTCTTCCTTTGCTATTTTATTTCTTTTATTTTTTTCTCTTGTCTGATTACTCTGGCTACTTTTTCCAGAGCTATACTGAATCAGAATGGTGGTAGTGGACATCCTTGTCTTGTTCCTCAGCTTAACATTTCTTTGAAATTGTTTTTACCTGCAGAATATGTTGCAGTAGAGATTGACAATTTCCTTATTATATTTCAAACTCTATAAGATTCGTTAATTTGTAAATAATTTTAAACATTAAGCTTTATTTTTGTTATGAATTTTTAGTTCAGTTCCTTATTATTGAATATGTGTTTCCTATGATCAAAGTCATATAAGTTGTATAGCAATGTATGTTATATCCCCATGAATTATCCATGTTATTGAATATTTCAGGAACACTTACAGATATGTAGCATAATATCACAGCTGTTTTCTCTTTCCTTTTTCTTTTTCTAATTTACATTCTGATAGTTGACCTTTTAAATCTAAGTGATATATAAGATTTGATTTCTAGGAGAAAACCAGATTTTGTGTGAATTTGATTTATGTTCTCCTTATTCACAAAGATTTGTTTCCATTTTATCTTTCTTTTCTCTTTTTTTCTTTTCCATTTCTTCCTTTCCACTTCCTGCATGCTAGCTCCCCTCTCTTTTTGAACAGTTTCCTGCCATTTGACCATATCTGATGTACAATTTGGTTCTTCATTCCACTTTAGTTTCTTACCTAAATGAAAGAATGAGTATTTACATGCGTATGTTTGATTTTTTTTCACATAAAAGTATGGTCTCAAGATTCATCCATATAAGGTGGGGATGTAACTCAGCAGCACAATGCTTGCCTGGCAAGCCTGATGTCCTGAATTCAATTCCTGGCACCAAGCAAAAAACAAGATTCATTCATTTCATTAAAAATGTATCAACTTTATCCTTCTTTATGGCCAAATAGTAATCCATTACATAAAAAAAAACTCACATCTTTATCCATCTACCCATTGGTAGGCATTTGTGCTGCTTCTAATATTTAGCTAATATAAACTGTATCACTATAAGCATAGTGCACGTACACTGCTCTATTATGATGATTTCAGTTCTTTTAGGAAGATACCAAGAAAGGAAATCCTTGGGTCACATGGGACCTCTAATCCTAGTTAGTTATACTGCAGAGCTAGTGTGATAAAACCCCATGGTACTGGCAAAGAAACAGACCAGAGAATCAGTGGAACAGGTTAGAAGACAAGAGAAACAACTTCAAACACACTCAGTCACCTTATCTTAGGCAAAGGAGCCAAACATGGTCACTGGAAGAAAGACAGTCTCTTAATAAATGATGCTGGGAAAACTGGCTTTCCACATGCTGAAGATTAAAGTTGTTCATCAATCAATTTTTTCTTCTCTGATTGTGAGTTCAGACACCAGCTGAAAAGGCACAGTTTAAATGTTTTCCTAATCCAATTGACTTATCGATAGGGTATGAGTTTTTAAAAATATAATACTTCCAGAAGTTCTTAATTTTACATAATTATGGGATTTTCTTTAATATAGTAATGGTAGAAATTATTCTTAATTTTACATACTATTGGGATTTTCTTAAATATAGTACTTTTAGAAATTCTTATCTTTACATAATATTGAGATTTTGTTACATTTATATATGTGACATATTTTGACCACTCCATTCTCCTTACACTTTCTCTTATAGCCATCAGTTATGATTAAGGAGAGTTCATTTTCTATATATTTCCTTACTGCCAAGATGTGGTGATTGGCCCTCAACATGTTTAATTGTGATATTTCCCTAGAGAGCATGTTACTACAAACCTTATCCCTGTGGCATCTCTGGAGGTCCAGAGCCTACCCTCAGCATTATGGCTAGGGTTCCGAAGAGTTTAGCGTGGTTCCAATACAGGTAAAGTACCCACAGACCTCTGCCCTTGTCTCCTCCAGAGAACCTGTGTATGCCAGTACTATGTGACTGTTATCTTAGGAGTTAAAATGATAAATATAAAGGATTTGTACAAAGGATGGGGATTAAGTATTTCTCCATCCATTACTCAACATTAAGTTTAAGCTGCTCTATGTAGCCAGGCCAGTATACATGACTGAGCATCAAAGTGTTATAAAGACTATTTCATTATTTCATTGCCATTGAGCAAAACAGAAATTAAAAATATGCAGCTTAATGATTCATGATTTGCCGGAGTCCAGCTGTGGCAGGGCTCATGGGTCCCAAAGGTGATCAGGGAGTCAGCGAGTGAGAGACAGAAGACACTGCACACCAGTATGTGAGTGAATCTGAACCTATTTTATTTGTTAGAAGCTGGAGTATATATTTGCTAACTTTTGCCAGTAACTTAAACCCCAAGCAGGAAGCGTCCCAGGCTTAGGGCCAGGCAGGGATAATCTTAAACAATATGTGTTAATTAACTTTTTTCACCTTTGTTAAACTTTAATCTTGTTACTTAATTAGCTTGCAAAAGCAAACATGCTATACCCTAGCCCCAATACTTCCTGTTCTATTTATATTGATTCTTTTCTTTGTTGGC
>PVLA01019341.1:0-12470 GCA_004027455.1 Hydrochoerus hydrochaeris
CACACACACATCACACACACACCATACCAAACACCATACAACACCACATACACACAACATGCACACCAAACACCACCCACACTACACAGACACAAAGAACACACACAACACACACCTACCACCAAACACACAACACACCACACACAACACATACAGCACAAACCACACACACCAGACACACCACAGAAATGACACACACCACACACCACAGACCCCACACACACCACACACACACCGCACAGGCAATATACACCTCATACACACCACACACACAACACACACACACCACAACCCACACACAACACACAACAAACACCACAAACACACCACACACCACCCACACACCACACACACCACAAACACACCAAAAACACCACACACACCAAAACACAGACACCACACACAACACACACATCACAAACACAACAAACACACCACACACACAACACACAAACCACACACACCACACACACAATACACACGAAACCACACACCACAGATCACACAAACACAAACCTCCCTCACACCACACACCACAGCACACACAACAAACATCATACACCACACATACCACACCAATAAACATACCACACCACACAAACTATGACACACACTATGCCACACCACACAAAACCCACACAACACACTACAAACAAACCCCACACCACACACACACCACACATAGACAGCACACACAGCATGCCACACTCACCCCACATAATTACATCACACACAGCACACACACCACACACAGTGCCACACCAAACACACCACACACACACATCACACAGACAACACACACACAAAACACAGAAAACATACACCACAAACATACCATACACCATACCACACTTCACACACAAACCACACTCCATACACACCACACACACAAACCACACACCACACACACCAAACACACACACCACACATACCACACCATACACGATGCAACACACCCACAAAGAAACTATGCCACACTCACACATCACACACACCACACACACACATCACACACACACCACACACACCACAAATACACACACCACACACTCCGCACACCACACACACACCAGACACAAAACACATCATACACACCACACAGAACACATACACCAAACACACACACACCACACAAACAAATGAAACACACACCACACATGACACCACAAACACCACACACACCACAGAAAAACACACCACAAACACAACACACCACACACCACATTCACCAAATGCAACACAAACACCACTCACACACCACACACCTCACACATGACAAACACACATCACACACACCACAAACCTCACCAAACAACCCACACCAAATACCATACACCTTACCACACTTCACACACAAACCACACTCCACACACACACCACACACACACCACAACATACACGACACAACACACCCACAATGAAACTACGCCACACACACATCACACATACCACACACACACATCACACACAACACAACACCACAAATACACACACCACACACTCCACACACCACAAACACACCACACACACACCAGACACTCCACACATCACACACACCACACAGAACACATACACCACACACACACCACACAAACACACGAGACACACACCACACATGACACCACACACAACACACATACCACAAGCACACATCACACACTCCACACACCACAAGACACACAACCCACACCACACACATACCATACACCTTACCACATTTCACACAAAAACAACACTCCACACACACCACACACCACACAAACACCACACACACATGCACCACACACACCAGACACCATAACACACCATGCACCATACACACACCACACACCCAAAACACACCACACAAAACACACCACACACAAAGCCACACACCACACAAACACACACACCACACAAACATACCACACACACATCACACACACACTACACACACCACACCCATAACACACACACTGCACACACACTGCACACACCACATCATACCACCCCACACACACCACACAAACACAACACACAAACCACACACACCTCACAAACCACACACACAACAAAAAATACACACCACACACACACCAGACCACACACTACACACACCAAACACTTCACAAATGGAACACACACACATCACACACACCACACACACAAACACCACAAACCACACACATACCGCAAACACCACATACACACACCAAACACACTCCACACGCACACCTCACCCACATACCTAACACACCATACATAGCACATACCACACACACCACACACACACCACACACACCACACTATACCACAACACACACTACACACATTCAACACATACACACACCACACACAAATGACATACACCACACAACACACACCCACCAAACACATACCACACACACAGCACACACTGCCACAAGACAAACCACACACACCCTCCACAAACACACACCACATACACTACTCACCACTCACACCACATACATTACACGACACACACCACACACAACAAACAACAAACACACACTCCATGCACACACCACACAGACCATACACACACCACACACACAGACCACACACACACACCACACAGAGCACACACACAACACACCAGACACATACCACACAAACACCAGACACACACCACACATCAAACACCACACACCACAAACACTCACACCACAACACAAACCATATCACAACACACACACAAATGAGATCACACACACCACATGCGACACCACACACAACACACAAACACACACAACACACTACACACCACATTCAACACACACCACACATACCAACACACACACACACCACACACCTCACATACACCAGAAACACACATCACACACACCAAACACCACAAAACACACTCACAACACACCACACACACACCACACCACACACACACCCCAGCCACACCACACACACATAAACACATACACCACAAACACAAAGACCACACACACCACATACACTGCAAAAACGCCACACACACAAATCACACACACACACCAAACATCACACACTCCACACATACAACACTCACACAAGATACATAGAGTTCAAACACCACAAAGAGGCCACACACACATACCACATACACCAAACTCCACAAACACCACACACACCACACACAACACACACACCAAACACACACCACACACAACACATACCAAAGACACACCACACACACACAACACAGACACACCCACAGAACAAACACACCACACACACAGCACACACCATACCACACCTGACACACAACACACCACACACACCACACACACAACATACTTATCAAACACACACCACACACACGCATCACACACATAAAACACACCACACGAACACCAACACACAAACCGCACACCACACCCACCACAACCTCAACACACACCCAACACACACACCACACAAACACACACACACAACACAGAGCACACACATACACCAAACACCCCACACACAACACAACAAACAACACACACCACACAGATCACAAACACCACACAACATACCACACAACAGAGGACAATGCACAAACACACCACACAGACCACACACACACCAAAAACACACCACACACCAAACACACACCACATACACCACACATATAACACACACACCACACACACTCACCAGACCACACAAAATACCACACCACATACAAAACACACCACACCACATACCATGCACCACACACATGACACACACCACCGACACACACACAAGACACACATCACACACCACACACTCACTACACAAATACACACCACACAGCACACACACACACCATTCCCCACAAACACACCACACCGCCCACACAACACACACACCAAACACACCACATACACACCACACAAACCACACACATACACCACACACAGAACACATACAGACCACACACTCCACACCACACACCACAAACACCACACCACACACCACATATCACACACAACATAGACACCACAAACACACACCACACCTCACAACACACACCACCAACAAACACATGACACACACCACACACGACAACACACACACATCACACACAGAACACACACACACACCACCCATGCAACACACAAATGGCCTACACAACACACACCACACACAAACCACACACTCCCCACACAAGACACCACACACACCACAAACATAGCACTCACCCCACACACACCACAGACCATACCACACCACACACCACACAAACCACACACACAGCTCATACACACAGCACATACACACAGCACAAACACAAACACCACAAAAACAAAACCCACACAACACACACAAACCAAACACACACCACACACAAACACACACCACACACACACCACACACACACCACACACAAACACCATACAAACCACACACACACCAGATTCCACACACACAACACACACAAACACCATACAAACCACACACACACCAAATTCCACACACACAACACACACCCGCCACACACACACATCACACACAACACACACCACACACACACAACACACAAGCCACACACACACCATGCACCACACACCACACAAACATTACATACTATACCACAAACACACACCATATACACCCACCTCACACACACCACATATACCACACACCACACACACCAAACACAACACACACACCAAACACCACACACACACACTACATGCACAAAACACGGCTAACACACACACCAGGAACACATATGACACACTCCACACACAACACACACACAACACATACACCATACATCCCACACACACACATCATACATACATGACACACACACACCACACATACCACACACCACCCACACAGAACACACACAACATAAAACACACACACCACTCACCATAACACATCAAAAAAATCCAGCCACACACACCATTATGCCACACCACACTACACACCACACCAGAAACATAAACACACACAAAACACACACATAAATCACACATGTCACACACCACACCACACATGATGGCACAAACACACACACAGCACACACCACACACTCACACCCCACCAACACACACAACACACAACACACAAACCACACACACCACACCCACAAACACAAACACCACACACACCACACACCATACAACACCACACATCACAAACACATCACACACACTACACACACCAGACGAATACACCACACCATACATCATACCACACCACACACAACACCACAGAAACAAACTACACACCATACACACATAACACACAGCACACACACTCTTCACAAACCACAGACACACAACACACACACACTACACACCAGACCACAAACCAGACCACATACAACACAGTAAACTTCAAACACAACACACACACAACACACACTCACATCACACACAAACCACACATAACACATGACACACAACACACACACACCATACACGCACACATCACACACATACCACAAACACACCACAAAAACACTACACATGACACCAAATACACCACACACCACAGAAAACGAAATCACACACACCACACACAACACACCACACACATCACACACCACACACACTCATCACACACACCACACACAAACAACATACACAACACACACACATCACACAAACCACACACCAAACAAACCACACACCATACACAACACACCACACACACAACTCACACACAAACAACAAAAACACCACAACCACAACCCTCACACACCCCAAACCCTAAACACACCACATACCACAGACACAATTCACACAACACACCACACACTTACAAACACCACACACACACCACATGCACACAGAGAACACATCACAAACACCAAACACACCACACCACTTATGCACACACTACACACACAACACACACCACACACAAACACACCACACAGAGCACAAACACAACACACCAGACATATACCACACAAACACCAGACACACACCACACATCAGACACACACCACACACCACATACACTCACACCACAACACAAACAGTATCACACCACACACTACACACACAAATGACACCACACACACCACACACCACACTTCACACAAACACACACTACACACACACAACACACAACACATTCACCACACCACACACACCACACACCTCACACCAGAAACACATATCACACACACCCCCTACCACCCACATCACACAAACCACACACCACAAACACAACACAACACACACACAACACACCGCACACACTGCACCACACAGACACACACCCCACAACCCAGCCACACCCCACATGACACACACATCACAAACACATATACCACAAACACAAAGACCAAACACACCACACACCATAAAAACACACACCACACACAAATCACACACACCACACACTGCACACATACAACACACACACATGACACATAGAGGCCACACACACATATGACACACACCACACTCCACAAACACCACACACAACACACACACCAAACACACACCACACACAACATATACCACACACACCACACACACACCACATACCACACACACACCACACACAGACAGACCACACACAACAAATACACCACACACACCCCATGCACCACACACAGCACACACACCACATACACATCAAACTCACACCACACACACATCACACACAGCACACACCACACGAAAACCAACACACAAACTGCACACACACACAAAACACACACGACACACACACAACACACACACACATCTCACACACAACACACACAATCACACCCCACATGCACTCCACATCACACACACCACACACACACCACACAACACAGCCACAACACAGTGCACACAAACTAACACCACACAGAGCACACACAAACACCACACATAGCACACCACACACACCACACAAACCACACACCAAACACACATGCCATACACACCAAACACAACACACACTACACCAACACATCACACACACACCTCACTGCACACACCACACACACACCACACCACACACCATACACAACACACACTCAACACCGAAACACAAAACACACACACTACACACACCACACCACACATGATGAAACACACACACCACAAACACACCACACACACACCACAACGCAGCCACCACACACCACACACAGCTCACTCACAGAACACACACCACACACACACAGCACACATGCAGCACACACACCCCTCACACCACACACACCAGACACACAATACACACAAAACCACAAACACCACACACCACACAAACACAAAACTCACACCACACACCACAGCACACACCACAAACATCACACACCACACACACACATCACACACACACCACACAGCACACACACACCACACCACAAAACATACCACAACACACACAACACAGACACCATGAAACCCACACTATGCCACACCAAACAAAACACACAACAGCACACACACACAACACACCCCAGGCAAACCTCTCACCACACACCATGCCACACCACACACCACACACACACTCCAAACACACCCCACTTAGACACCACACACAGCATGCCATACACACCCCACATAATAACCACATCACACACACCACACTCAGTGCCACACCACACACACACCACACACACACATCACACAGACAACACACACACAACATACACCACACACATAACATACACCATACCACACTTCACACACAAACAATATACACACACACCACACACACACCAAACACACATACCACACACACAACACCACACAAGATGCCACACACCCACAAAGAAACTATGCCACACACACATGACACACACAACACACACATCACACTCACACCACACACCACAAATACACACATGACACACTCCACACACACAACACACACACACCAGACACACCACATATCACACACACCAGACAGAACACATAAACCACACACACACCACACAAACACACAAAATACATCACCACTCACAACACCACACACACCACACAAAAACACACCACACACAACACACCACACCATATTCACCAAATGCAACACACACACCACTCACCTCACACACACCACAAACACACATAACACACACCACACACCACACCAAACACAACACACACCACACATATATCATACACCATACCACACTTCACACACACACCACACAAACACACAGCACACAACACACACACAAACCACACACACCAGACACCGTAATACACCTCCCACCACACACACACCACACATACAAAATACACACACCACACAAACCACACCACACATGACACAACACACACACCAAAACACCACACAAACACACACACCACACAAACACCCCACACACACATATCACACACACACTACACACACCACACACATACCACACACACACATCACACACACTGCACACACCACAAACACACCACAAGATACATTATACCACCACACACACAACAACACACAAATACAACACACAAACCACACACACCTCACAAAACACACACAACACAAACACACATGACACACACCAGACCACATACCACACACACCATTCACTTCACAAATGCAACACACACACCACACACACACATCACACACACCACACACCACACACTCACACCACAAACCACACTCATACCGCACACACCACACACACACACCACACACCACACACACCATACACACACCACACACACACCACACACACCACATATACACACCACACAAACACACACACCATACACACACACCACACACAATACACAAACACCACACACACACCAAACACAAACACACCACACACAGCACACAAAGCCACACAGCACACACCCCACACAGAGCACACAAACACCACACACACCACCAACAACACACAGCACACACAACACATACAGACACACCACACACCACATACACCACACATAAACACCACACACACACCACACACTGCACCCCACACACACACCACACACAATACACACACCTAAAACACACCACGCATGCCACATACACCAGACACACACCACACACAAAACACACACACAGCACAGACACACCAAACAGCACATACACAACCACACACACCACACACACACACAACACAGACACAACACACCATAGACTCAATCACACAAACCACACACAATGCACACACCACAAACAACACACAACACACACACCACACACCATACACACCACACACAACACACTCACCACACACCACATCACACACCTCACCACACACCACAAACACCACAAACACACACCACACACACATACACGCACCATACAAACCACACACAATGCACATACACCACATACACACACCACACACACCACACACACAACACCACACACACAACACCACATACACACCACACACACACACCACACACACACACACAGAACACAAACACACACACCACAAACATCACACCACATGCCAGACACCCACAATGTACTGCACAAACCACACCCCAAGACACACACCACACACACACTTATCACAAATACCATACACACGGAGCACACACACCACACAAAACACACACACAACACACTCATCAAACATACCAAACAAACACCACATATCACAAACACACACCCTCACACCAAACACACACACACCACACACCACAGAAATACCAGAAACACCACACACACACCACACAGCACACACATACACAGCATACACAGCCCACATACTTTCACACACCAAGCACAGCACACACACACAACAAACACTGCACAACACACACAACACACACCACACACACAGTACACACATTCACACAGCACATACTGCACACACACCCCACACACACACCCCCCACACACATCATACACACCACACATTCCAAAAACACACACCACATGATACATCTTACCACACAACACACAACACCACACAAAAACACCCCTCCCACACACAGCACACAGACCATTCACAAACCACATGCCACACACCCACAACATACCACACAAACCACACCCCATAACACACACCACACATACCACACACACTTACCACACACACTATACACACCGAGCACACACACAACACACACACAACACAAACTGCAAACACTCATAAAACCTTCCACACACCACATATGACAAACACACACCCTCACACCACACCCACACCACACAAACACCACACACACATACCACACACACAACACAAAAACACCACACACACCACAAACACCACATCCACACACCACACAAAACACACAACACACACAATCAGACACACAACACCACACACACCACACACACAACAACCCACACACACATCACACACACCATACCAAACGCAATACAACACCACATACACACAACACACACCACCCATACTACACAGAACACACTCACAACACACACGAACAACCAAACACACACCACACCACACACAACACACACATATCACACACCACACACCCCACACACACCACACACCACACAAACACCACACACACAACACACCAGACACACAACACACTGACAAAAAAGTCACACACCCCATACCCCACCCACACCACACAACAAATACACAACCCACACACACACACCACCAATACACACAACACCCACACCACACACACAGCACAAACACAACACACACACACGCCAAACAACACACACACCACAAAGACACAACACACAAACCACACACAGACCACACACACCACACACGACACACAAAATTCACACCTACAGCACACACCACAAACATACAGCACACCACACAGCATACCACACCACACACACAGACACCACACAACACCCGATGCCACACACACACACCACACAGAGCACACACACAACACACACACATACCATAAACCACACACACCACAGACACACCACACACACATCCACACACCACACAAACACACCACACATACCACACACAACACACACATCAGACACACAACACCACACAGACACCACACACACAACACACACACATCACACACAACACATACAACACACACACTCCACAAATACGAGATAACACCCAACACAACACAAACACAATACACACAAACATCACACACCTCACCACACACCACAAACCCGACACACACCATACACATACACCACACACACCACACAAACACAACACATACCACACACACACACGAAACACAAACACACCACACACACAACACACAACACACACACACCACACATACCACACACAACACACAACACACACATCAGACACACCACACCACACACACACAGCACACACACACAACACAGAGCACACACACACACAACACACCACTCACAATCCACACACACCACAGAAACACAACACACACCACACAATCAAAACACACACTCCACACACACACCACACACACACTCCACACACACCACATACACATATCACACAAAAGACACACCACACACACCACAGAACACACACCACACACAAACCACAAAACACTCCGGACACACCACAAAAACATACACCACACAGACACCACACAGACACACAACACACACACTCCACACACACTCCACACACACACTCCACACACACCACATACACATATCACACAAAAGACACACCACAAACCACACACACCAGACACACCACACAGTACACACACACAACACACAAAAAAAAACACCACACAGTACACACACACAACACACACAAAAAAACACCACACAGACAACACACAACACACAACACAAAGCACACACACACCACACACAGCACACACATACCACAACACACAACCAACCACAACACAGAGCACACACATCACACACACCAAAAACACCACACACACCACACACACAAATCACACACCACACAACCAAACACCCCATACACACACCACAAACACAAATCACACACCACACAAACAACCATACACCACACACACACCACACACGACACACACACCACACACATGACAAACACTAGACGCACCACACACACACAACACCACACATACCACATGACTCACACATCACACATACAAAGCACAAACACAAACCACAGACACACCACACAACACACACACCACTCCACACACCACACACATGACACACCACACACACAACACACACATATCACACACAACAAACACACCACACCCCTCACACAAAAAAAACACACCACACACACAAATCACACACAACACACAAACCAGACACAGCACATACCACACACACACCACACACCACACCCAAACACACACACAAAACACACACCACACACACCACACCCAAAACACACACAAATCAAACACACCACACAACACACACAAAAGCACACACCTCAATCACACACCACACACACACAACACACACACCACTCACACACAACACACAAACAGGCCAAAACACACATCATACCACACAACACACCACACCACACAAACACACCACAAACAACACACACAACACACATTGCACACACCACACACAACACACATATCATACCAAACAACACAAATCATAACACAAACACACCACACACACACACACCACACTCCACACACACCACACACAAACCACACACACAT
>PVLA01019342.1:0-12469 GCA_004027455.1 Hydrochoerus hydrochaeris
TGCATTTTTAAAGCTAAAAAATAAATGGTTTTGTAGATGCAAACAACATATTTTATTCTTATCCAATAATACCTCTAAATTTGATTACAGATTTTTCTAATTTGTAGATAATTACTTTTATATATTTTAAATCTATTGCTGTATTACATATATTAACACTACACTGTAATAAATTATACCTTGATTTACGTGTTCAGAGTTTTTAACAGTGATATGCATATAAATCGTTTTTGAGACTTCAACTTTTCTATTTTTCTTAATTCTTCAATAATATATTTTCTTGTAATTTTAAAAAAAAGACTCTGCTTATTAATATAGAAATATCTATTAATATATAAATATCTATGTACTTTAAGCACTAAATAAATGCCCAGAGTTTTAGGTGGAACTAAAGCCCATGTCCTTTCTAAGAATACAGAGTGTGAGAATGCAACAATTATCAAGCAAGTTTCCACTGTTCAATAGTTTTCTATATTTCACTTAGCACATACTAACTTTGAAAAGTATGGATATTTTTTTTTTTTTTTTTTGGTACTGGGGATCAAACTCATGACCTCGCACTTGCCGGGCAGGTGCTTATGCCACTGAGCTAAATTCTCGCCCTTCCATGGACATTTTTGAAAACTATTGAAGTGAACATAGATTTCTATTGATTATTGCATTAGTTTAGCTAGTTCTTTAAACTGAACTGTCTTAGTCTACCAGCAATAAATATTACTTGCTTTTTAAAATTTAAATGTTAAAGTATATAAATTAGTTTATATCATGATAACTTAGCTCAGTAATATTGTTTCCATATGTTAAGTGATTTATTTTCTGGTGTTGCTGGGGGTGAAGATTAGGGTCTTGTACATACTAGGCAAATATTTGACCTCTGGGCTACATCTCCTGTCCAATTTTTCTATTGTGAATTCAATAGTCTGAACTGAGTTGGGTACTTTTCTGCCTTTATTATTTTTGAAATAACTTATAGAAAGCATGAATTTTCATACTTTAAACTTTGAAAAATATTCTTATGATGTCATTTGTATAATATCTCTTAGTAAATTTACTACTTTTAATATGATTTCATACCTTTCAATGTTAAAACAAACCTTTTATTACATTTTGATTATTGTTGCAACTCATATGTTCATTAATAAAGGTTTATTATCAACAAATCCAGAGATTATGTTTTCCACTTTGATAAATAAGAATATAAGTTTGCTTCTAAGTTTTAAATTATGTCTTGTAAAAATTTGACTAAGTTTTACAAAGAAGTACAGTAATCCTTTTTGAAAGAATGTGACTATATGACATTTTTAAATAGCTGAATGAATAAAAATATAGAAAACCAAGTAGTGCAACTCGAAAAAGATACATTTACATAACATTTTAAATACTATGAAATGAGAATGTGTTGCACCTCTGCTGTTCTATCTAGCTTTGTCATAATTGTAATCATATCTCAATATTACTAATCTTCATTTTTAGTTAACATTTCAGTATAAGTGTGTGGCATACAAATGCTTTTAATAAGAACATAATTTTAAAGTCATTAATGAACATATTAGTATTTAAGCTAAGTATAACAATCCATGCAGAGGGATATTCTAACATATTCAACAGTATTATAGCTTTTATCTAAATATCCCTCCAAAGCCTTATACACTCAGGTGGGACTTTTGGGAGGTAAATGGGTTATGGGGAGGTGATGCTGACCAGTAGATTAAAGCACTAATAATTTTACAGAAATGTGATATTTGGAATAAAGTCAGGTCGGAGGAGGTGGATCACCAGGGCTGCTACATGGAAAAGTCTATCTCTCTCTCCTCCCCTGATCTTTCCTATATTCTCGCCACCAGACCTTGAGGACATGGGACTGAATATCAAAGTTCTCATCATTTGTATAAATAAGAGCTGTATTGTGAGCAGACAGCCCATTGGCAGAGCTGTATTGTGAGCAGAGAGCCCATTGGCAGAGTAGGGAATGAGAGCTGATTTCCCAGATTCACTTTACTCAACTCAGACATTCAGGCATCAGAGGCCTATAAAATCACCAGAAAGTTGCAAAGAGACTCAACTACTCTCCTGCTGATGGCAGGCCATGGCATCATTAACGTCATGCTAGCTTTATAGGCATGCAGTATGGAGGAGTTGTGGGACCAGGGAGGCTTTCATACAGATTTCTAAAATTTCCAGCAGTGTGTGCCTGAGGGAAGCTGTGAGAGTGAAGCATCGATTCTTCAGAAACCTGAAGAAGACAGCAATGTGGAATGTCCGAGTAACACCACAAGAAAGCCAAGCCAGCCAGAAAGAGAAGCCAGGAGACCTGCAGTCATTACGGGCAGTGCTTGCAGATGATGACCCAACACAAATGTGATCTTTAAATGCCTTCTTTGTCTACCAAGGAGAGGAGAGTCATTCAGTAGATTGAATATAGCCACAGAACTGCACACCCTAGTATGCTGTACACTGGCTTACAAATCACAGAGACTTGTTTTTGTTTTCTGGTTTTTTTTTTTCAGTTAGTTTTGTTTTTTGCATGTTTTTATTTTTTATTTTACTGTTTGCTTTTGCTATTTTGTAAGTTTAAACATTATTTTTAGTTGTTTTGTTTTATTCTCCTTTCTGGTTTTTTGTTTGTTCTTTCCTTTTTTCTTTTTCACCATTTTTCTGAAGCTTCGGTAATGTTATTTATCCTCTCGTTTTGGTTCTAATGTCCTTTTCTTCTTTTACTTATCTTTTAAGTTCCCTACTTTTACATATTGCTCTCTGACTTTTACTCTGTGTATAATATGTTTCTCTTCCTAATTCTACCTCATCTCTTTGTTTCTTTTCTGTCATAGATGGTTGGATTTCCTGCACTACATCTTTTGATCATGTTTGCTTCTTAGAGCTAGCCCTCTATGATCTAAAACCTCTGAAACCATGAGCCAAAATAAATCTTTTCTTTTCTGAGATATGTGTTTTGAATTATTTTGTCCACCAACAGATAGGTGGCCTGACCAAGAAGTGGGGTCACCACTCTGACTATACTTGATCTTGTGGTTCAGCAATCTTTGGAGCTGGGTTGAAAGAAGGATACAAAAATTTGGAGAAGCAAGCTTAAAAATGCTGAGTGTTATAAACAGATGTTTATGAATTATTTCTGGTGGGAGACTTGAAGTCTAAATGTTCATAGATACAGGACAATGATGGCTGTGTTCACATGACTTAAATTGGAATGTGGCTTCCATTAGGAATTGGACTCAGGTCATATGTGTTACAGTTTGCCAACAAATTTACTTACATTTTTTCAGTATCCTGAGACTTTATATGGTTCTTGAGTTTAATGATAATAGAATAATTTTTTTCTGTCAGGGTAACTTTTGAGAGAACAATATATAGACTATCATGGATATTGTTGGCAGAAATTCAAAGAGAATTTGGAGCATATTGAAGAACACAAAGATCCCAGTTTAGCCAGAAAAGTGCGTATAAATTTGGAACTAAAAGCTATGATTCCTGAAGATATTAGCACCATTAAAATAATCAAAGTACTTTGTAGGGGGACAGCTGGAAAGAAGACTTGACAGAATCTCAAGAACCGATAATCCCTTGGCCTTCTACTTTAGGTTTAAGGATATAAAAGTACACTTCGTTGAAAAATGTTGAGAAGAAAATAGCAGGGTACTCTGCTTTCAAATGACTTCTTAAGATACTGCTTTGCCAGGATTTCTTGCACCATGTTAAATCATCTACACATTAACATGTGCTGCAGCCATATTTACTACTTTAGGTAAGGAGAATTTGGGCTTCATTTTCATGATGCTATTTTGTTTGTTTGTTTGGTTGGTTGGCTCGTTGGTTGGTTTTGGCACGACACATGCAAGAATTTCAACATCATTAAAACTTTTATTCAAATTCTCAAAAAAATTCTGGGAGACTAAGTAATATGTAACACATTCCATATGCTTACCAGAAAACATGGAGACATTACCACCTGATGTTGTCAGAGTAAAGCAAAAGCTACAACAGAGAATCCAGAAAGTTCAATTGGCCAAGAAAATAGAGCGCCTTCCCAGGAAAGGCACAGCTAGTGAAAAAAGAAAACAAAGGGAAAAACCAGGTATGCAGCCACCAGGTCATGGGGACAGAGCCAAGGTCACATTGCCCAAATATGTTCCTTGGCTAAAGGACATGGAACTACAGAATATGTTTGCTCTGCCAAGTTTTGGCTTTGATTTGGTCTGATTTCTTTCTTTTTCCCTATTCTTTCCTTTTGGAAAGTTGATTCTATCCCACTGGATATTAGAAAGAGTAACTTTTTTTGTTACTTGTTTCTGCCATTGTTATTATTTACAGGGCTTCAAATTGGCTTGGCAAAACTCTTACCTCTCTTCCAGATTTACATCTTAACTTTGAGCCCTTCAAATTCCATGTTCATCTCATTATGTAAAGTATATTTAGTTCATCTTTAAGACTCACCAAAGTCTTAAAGTTTCAGCATTGCTGAAAAGTACAAGTCCAAAGTCTGTTCTCAGGTTCAAAGTAAACTCTTGGGTATAAGTCTCTATGAAATTTAAAAAAAAAATTCTAGTTATGTATCCCCAAAACAAAATGACACATCACAAATATTCTTGTTGTAGAAAGAGAGAACAAGGATAAGATAAATCCCTGAATTATGAATGAATTCCACTCTGGGAGAATATTTGTAAGGGAAATTTGTTCCAAATTCCAAAACTGCTTTACACAGTACCCTTGTGAAAGCTTTGCAATTTGGATGTTTCTAAGTTGGGGGCTTACTGAACAGAAAAGTAATTAGACCAAACCAAGACTAAAACCCCTCAGGGAAAACATTCATTGCTGTAATTCCAAATATGGTATTTAGAGCACACAGTGGTAAAAGCCAGTTCCAATACCAAACTCTTAGTTACTTCACTAGCACTGGAAAAAAAGATAACCTTTCAAGAGTCATTCCTCTACAAACAGGAAATTTTGGGGGATATTTGATATTTAAATCATAGTATTTTACCTCATGTTAGGCAAAAATACTATCTTTTATTTTCTGTTTAGTGGTTAATTATGGGTTAATTAGGTATGAGAGGGTGTCAGGCTGACAAAAGTTTCCCTTTTATAATTAATCTTTTATTCCAAACTTGAGTGTCGGAAGTCCAGGAGAATAGTAGTAAAGCTTACTTCCAGAAATACCTCAGGTGCTTCTTGCGAATGTGATCTTAGCAGCTTTCTGTAGCCCTCTCCTCTTTCTCTGCTCGTCTGCTCTCTCTGCTTTCCAGCTGCCCTCCTGTGGGCATCTCTATACTGTCCTGGTGATTCTGCTTTGAATGCAGCCAAGCCTGGACCTGTGGTAGTTAGTATTTTTGTTTTTAATTAAAAAAATATTTAAGAAAAAGCAATAGTTAATCAAAAAAGAAGCTAGTTTGTACCCTGTACATATATTACCAGGGTAATTTGCACTGCAGAAACATTATTTTGGTCAGTAGTTTTGGGGAAGGCAACAAGGATATTCAAGTAGGTTTATTTTAAGTTGAGACTTGAATGCGATCTTTGAATTGTGTATCAGTTGAAAGTTTCCATAGGTTTGTCTGAACTGCTAACAAAACAAAACAAAACAGAACAGAACAAAACAAAATGAAACAAAAACATTCCTTTTGCTGAGGCCCTCTGAAAGGTATTGCATCTTCTCATAATGTCATCAAGTGAAGGGGGATGAGCATTCAGTTCTGCATATATAAATAAATTTTTTTCTCTATAAAGAGAAAAAATACAGCTTCTACCTTTAAGTAGATGTAATGTAGTAAATTATACTGCTCATCTGTAAGAAGTTGCCTTGTTCTATTACTGGGTAACTTGTTATCATTAAATTTAAATGCTTGCTTACTTGAAGTTGTAAATTTTCTTATATTGTACCTTGCTTTTATACACATTCTCAAGAATTAAGATCAGCCACACATTATGATAGAACAAGTCCTAATTTTCATGTTTTAAGCCATATATATTTATGCTGTCTTGTCTGACTCAAAACATTTTACAAGATCTTGCAATCAGCATAAATACTTATCTGTTAATACATTTTTATAACTGCGATTTACACCTAGAATACACAGCCATTTTTTTGCATGTAGAGGAAGAGAAGATGGTATTAAATTTTTACTTGAGAAGCTAAATGTGTAAAATTAAAATTTACAATTTCTATTATCAAACTCATTGGTCAGAAAACATCACATCTGACCAAGATAGATGATGAGAAAGGAATTCAATCCCGAACCGCATGATGGGAAAAATGGGAGTGTAGGGTAAACGTGAACAGTAGGATTCTTTTCACAGACAGTAATTAGCTATGAGATATTTTTCTGAGAATATGTGTTTTAAGCTTTCATAAGTATCACCAAATAGTCTGTTTAAAATATTGTATCAGTTTGCATGTTTTGTAAGAGATATTATCTGGTACTCAATCTCTCCAATTCTTGCAGCATTTCAGTTTTTACTTCTCAGATGAATAAGTCATATATCTGTGAAGAATTCTGATTTGTTTATCTATGAATTGCCTATCTGCATCTATAAGTTTTTCTAATGTTGTTTTTTTTCTGTGCTGACATAAAAATACTCTTATATTCCAACTTGCTAATGTTTTCACCATTTCCTATGTTGTAGGAGGCTTTCAGTTGCCATCTTGTTTTAATTTTATGTAAAACTCATAATTGTTATAGAAATGTTAAGTATTATATAACCATACTTATTAATACATTTCTTCTTAAAATGTAAGCTATTCCTATTGTTAATGGAGCATTGGGCAATTATATCATTTTCAACTACTCTTCAGACTTTTCTAAGTCTGATTTAGCCAGGAACTTTATCAATAATTTTTTCTTTGTCAGAAAATGGAAACTGATTAATAGTTTTAAATGTAATTTTTGTTTAAATATGCCAAGAAAACACCCTGTTGCAAAGACTGATACACCTTTGCTTTTGTCCTGAAATTTGAAGAAATCATACACTGAACTGACTTTATGTTCCATGCTTCTTCCCACATCATCTTCCACAATGAAGCAAGAAGAATGAAAAGGAGTTTAAGAGAACATACAGCTAAAAGAAATTGAAATGATTAGAGAAAAATTATTTGGATATATTGACTATTGAGATACTACTAAACTATCACTAGTATTAAAAAATAATTCATGTTGAAAACTTTATATTAAATCTCATACTAAATCAATGAAATGATAATGAATTTGAAAAAGAACTTTAGAGAAATTCAAACCTACATTTTCATTTTGAATAGAGTGTTTTTATATTTCAAATGAAGCTAAAAACATACAAATGTGCTCATTCTTTAAGAATGTTGAAAAAAAAGAAAATATATTTTTCCTATTGAAATTTAATATTTTGTTTAATATTCATTATTAAAACATTTCATATTATTTTTATCTGTGATGATGTAAAATCATCATATTAGAAGTACATACACATAGAGATTCAACCATATGTTATTTTATTTTAAGATCTCAACTACAATCAAGTATTGCTATGTACATTAATTAAATGTTATTATCACTTTCATTCTTCAAATTGTTATGGTAGAAGAACAGTCTTTATTACAGTATAGGAATTTCAGAACCTTAAGTTTACATCACACTAAGGTTTTATTACATAATAACTTCTATTTCACAGGTTACTAAATTAAGTAGTATCTGTGATGGCTTCTGTATTTAGGGCATTTTTTGCTCATTTACAAAGTAAGAAGGAATTCTTTTTAAGTGTATAAAATAGAAACTTTAATTGCACTGTGAAAGCTGGAATTTATCATCACATTTACTTGAGTCATCTTATAATTATTATCTATGATTTGTTATTTTTATTTTTTGAAGCAGTTTCAGATGAGAGTCAGAGATATGTAAGAAAGTGCTATATAATTGAAGTTTCTATTGTTTCCATTAAAAGTAACACTTCAGTTTCAATGCTGTTCAAGCTTCAGTGGAATTTAATAAATGGCAGAAACCTAGAATAAAGGAAAATGGAACTTTCAGAAATCTGTCAGTTTATTATTTTATGTCTTATTCTTTCCTTTTTTTGACTCATCTTCACTGTATATTTGTCTTAGCATCTTGATTTTGCTCCAGTTAGTAAAAAACACACATAAAATTAAATCAGAAATGATGATAATAAAAGGCAATCTATCAATTAATAATTTTAAGAAGCAAACATTTTATTCAGTAAAATTATTAAATCTAAAAATCAACTCCTATAATTTACAATACTTAAATTTCATTGTCAGTGTGGTCCAGGATAGGCTTTGCATGAACAAAAGATAGTTATTAGGCTTTAAGAAGCTTAATATTGCATACTTCTTGTATCTGATGCTCACATTTTCTACTGAAAATTTTAAAAACAGACTAAAATGCAAAATAACATTATATATTTTCACTGGAGCTTAGAATTCAAGACTTACAAATTACAGATAGAAGAAACAATTAAGTTTTGACTAATATGAATATAAACAATAAGTAAGATAAGCAGAGTGATAGAACATAAAAGCAAAAAGAAAGTTTTGGACAACATTCATTAAATGAAAAACTACAATCCAAACAAATAAATACATCAAGTGTACAGAAGACTTAAATATTAGAGAGGCAAGATCTTCCTATGTCCATTTGCCAGCGTCAGAAAGAAGGAGAAGGATTTTTGTCTATAATTTTTCTTCATTTTTTTTGATATATGCACCTCCTGACACCCCATCTTGGTTTTATGTGAGTGGTTTATTCAACTTCAGAACAATCAAACAACATAAAAGTTACTGTTACTCATAACAGAAAACACAATTAATTCAAAATGATACCAAACTAAGAAATAGAAGAATTACATAAACGTCAAACATTTAGGTCTGTAAAGATATGTAGAAGTTCTAAGGAAAAGCAATTTACGTCAAATAAATATTATGAGATACTCAGCAGGAATTAAATATGAATCCAATAAAATAATATTAAGGAAAATAGTCAAAGTTATTAAGCATAAGAACCATTTGCTACTATAAAATGTGTTATAAATTCACAATTAAGTATTACCCTAAATGAAATGCACTGATTCATTTTATAAGATTAATTTGATATACCTAATAAACATTTATCATCCAAATTTCAATCATTTATACTAATCTAAGATACCTGTAATTACTCATGTGCAATGTACTTTTTTTGTAAACTGACTAGTACTGTGTTATTTCACATTAGGCTAGTCATAAAACAATTTATATTAACAATAAAAGAACGATCCACAAATCTTTTCCCATTTCAAAATTATCTATGAGATATTACCTAAAAGGATACACAAAATCAAGTTGTTTAATATTGATTAAACTAATAAACATTAATAAATTCATAAATAATCCTAATTTTTAAGTATTTTGCAAATAATCAACAATTTACAGTGTGTTAAGATTTAGCTGCCAGGTATTTCTAAAATGTTGAAAATGTTTCCTCATTTTTACACAGATATTAACATATTTTTAAAAACTGGAAGTCTAGCTGGACATGGTGGTACATGCCTATAATTCTAGACTTCTGCATGCTGAAGCAGAACAATCTTAGGTTCAAGGCCATACTGGACTACATAAAAATTCTGAATAAAAACAACAAATGACCGTGATAATTTCGAACATAAATCCACAAAGTGAAAGTTTACCAGCATAGTATTTCATCACGATCATCCCTAAAGTGAGTCCGTGTGTCAACGATTTTCAAGCAGCAATATGCTTAAAACTATCATGTTCTCTCCCTTTTCTAATAGATAGGAGTATATATATAAGACTCACTAATGTTTGTTAAGTTATAGACCATCCTAATGACCATGCTTTATTTTATTTTTCCAAAATTACTAGGCATCCAAGGTGTCATTCTCACTTTACCAAAAATACATTTCTTTCATATTATTGTGTTCCTTTTTCTAACCATCATATGTTAATGACTTATTCATATAAGAATGTTTTATACTTAAATTCTAAAAAAAAGTTTATAAATACATTGAATCCAAAACAGTAAACAGACACAAGATTTTTTGCAATATGACCAACTTCCACGTGCAAACCTGTACATGACCAACTAGCACAATGCATTAGAATCAAAACATCACCCATGTAGTATGGAAAACTTCCTATATTCTCTTCCACGTAACAGTCTAATGTTACATTTGGAAAATACCATACATAGGATAAAAAAGTATTCTTACAAAACCTCAAGATTATATGATATATTACTCTTTCAGATATAGATATAGTATCCAAGAAGCACAACTCTCACACAAAAATAAAATTTGTAATTTGCAATATGAGCATTAGTGTTCAATCGTTGCCAGCTTTTATTTTCCTAAAATTTGTTTCATAATGATGATCTGTTTTGTATAATTTACTTCTAGGCATTTGTCAGCAATACTTTTATAGGTCTAGATATTTTCATATCATATTAGATAAAAATTTGGGGGTAAGTAAATGATATGTTTGCTTAAAAACTTATTCACACTTATTTATGTAAATCAACAACTGAAATTTTAAGTGAGTTGATATTGATAAATTCTGCCAAATTGGAAATAATTGGATTTTACATAATAGAAATTTTAAACTTCAATTATAATATTTTTAATATAGTTCCATAAATCTATTGGCTACTAATGTCACAATTACTTTATTACCGATGTGATCAAATTTTATATTTTAGGGAATAAATATTAACTTTGATATCTAACACCGTATTAGAAAAACAATGTGTTCATTTTTAAATTTTAAAATCACAATTTATATTTATTTTTTCCTGAGTCAATTGAACATTAACTAATAAGCTGACTAAATTTTTTCCTTTATTTTCTACCGTTCTGAAGTTTATAACATTTTAATCTTATGATGTCAATACAAATTCAGAGAAAAATCACTGATAATTTCAAACCTTGAAAGTGTAAAATACCATTTGTTCGATTACTAGATGCTGGTGTATTTCCTGCTTGTGAAAATATGTGTGTGATTGCTACAGTTTTTATATTATTTATAAGTCCTTGATCTACTACAGAACTGCAGATATTATGCCTATATAAACTCTAAAATCACCTGAGCATCTTCAAACTGAAATCAAAACCTCAGTTACTACCTATGATTTAAATTTTCTACGTATGTGGTGTGCCTGGATATTTATCAAGAGACAGTAGCTGAAAGAAATGTTAAGAACTTGAATATTCTAAAAGAAACTAAACTAGGCATAGTTTATAAGCTTGGAAAGATATTATATTCTAAGACATGATGATGAAGTCTCTGATTTTACAAAATTTATTCTTATATCCTCCAAGGAAATTGCTCAGCTGTACCTGAGATGATACAAATTGCACAGTTTTAAAGAAACAATTTTTATACAAATTTCTTCTATGAGATGTATCTTTTAAGTGTTACCATTTTCATATGAAATTTACATTTTGGCAGTTGTATTTTCAGGGCATCAATATAGTCACTGGATATAACATGCTTAAAAATGAAAAATTCTCAAAAAAATTACAAAATGCTTGAATCGTAAGCACCGTGGCAGCCATACATCAATAAAAATTTTATTTGTGAGAGCTTTCTAATAATGTTTAAATAATAATTTATATTATTATTGCCAAAGAGAAGTAACATTATGGGGCTAAAAATAACAACGAAGTAATAGTAAGGTAGAATTTATGACCATTTATGTTTCAGGGAATAAACCATAATCCTCAAATGCAATTATGAGTATGTACAGCTTATAAACAGCATTATAAAGTAATTCTTAAAAATTTTATTTATTTATTCTTTATAATTGAAAATATTCATATATAACTTGCAAAATCAAATATCTAAGGAGTATATATTGAATTACTATTGTATACAATTACTATTGTATTATATCAAGTTTGGAAACAATTTATTAAATTCATGAAGATTTATTATAGATATTGAAATTTATGATTTATAACATTAAGTTAAATGATCATAATTTCCATAATATCTTGGCATTAACAGATATATACTTTTGAATGTCCATGCCAAAATTATTTGAATAGTAACATGAGGGCTGAGTTATTAAATGTCAGGAACAAGCAAAATAAGGAAAAATTCAACCTTGAGCAATACATGGATTTAAAGTTGCATAATTACAGAAAGAATGATATTTATTCATATTACTTTTTCTTAAGTATCTGACCTTTAGAAAATTTATGAATATATGGCTATATATTATCTATCTATCTATCTATCTATCTATCTATCTATCTATCTATCTGGGTATACGTATGATATACAAGCATATTTTATAAGTATAAATATTTAGAAACATATACATATATATATATACATATATAAAGAAAGAAAGAAAAATTTCTATTCAATCATTATGTCGATGTGATAGCAAAAACATCTCAAGCATTTTATGGAAGGGACTATTGGATAATATAAAAATGCTTATAATAATGATTTAGGAGTTTCCATGTATAAATT